>QODF01000325.1:0-26361 GCA_024372805.1 Oostethus manadensis | reverse complement strand
TCACGACGAGCCTAAAACGCATTCAAAGCTCTACAGGTGAACTTAATGTGACCTTCTCTAAGCTTTTAGATGCACGTGTCCAACTGTCGAATGTTTCAGTCATTTTGCACACGTCGCTGTTCTCTAACAAGGAGCTTAACGGCAAAAATCCCAGCAGGTGTGCGATCCTCGAACTGACCAATAAATGTCCTGGTTCAACTCGAGCCGGTGTCGCCCTCACCAAGACCGAGACGACACATCTAACAACGCATCAACAGTCCCCTGCCATTGCGATGCTTCCGACAGGAGTGTCACAGAGTGTCATCAGCAGGTTGCAACAGAGATATCGAGAGACTTGAAGAGTCACAGAAAGGCGTAGAAGGGGACGTCTTCGGGCCACATCCCCTGCTGATGCCCGCTACATTGTGAACACTGCCCTGAGAAACCGGACGATGAATGCCACGCAACTCCAGGCATTTTTAGGAGAGGTGAGAGGCACCCAAGTGTCACCTCAGACCATTCGGAACCGTTTACATCAGCGCGGTCTGCGTGCCAGACGACCCGCACGGGTACCTGGCACAGGCATCATCGTCTTGCACGGGCCAGGGAGCATTTACGCCGGACGAGGGACCAGCGGGTCTCGGTGCTGTTCTCTGATGAAAGTCGATTCAGGCTGAGCAGCTGCCCTACACTTTGCCAATGGTACAGTGACAAGCCCACTCTGCACCCCAGTACCTCAATGACCTGAGGGATGCCCTTCAAGAAGAGTGGGATGCCATGCCCCAGCAGACAATAAGTTGCCTTGTGGACAGCATGAGATGTCGTCGTCAAGCTGTAATTGATGCTCAAGGGGACATGATGAGACATTGCGATTTTTTTGTTGTGGTGTAACTACCATTAGTGTTACCATCAGTTTCATTACATTTTTTGAGATGAGGAAATCACCAGTGTGGTGAGGGGTGAGGAGCTCGGCCATCCGGGAGGAGCTCAGAGTAGAGCCGCTGCTCCTTCACATGGAGAGGAGCCAGTTGAGGTGGCTCGGGCATCTAGTCCGGATGCCTCCCGGGCGCCTCCCTGGTGAGGTGTTTCGGGCATGCCCGGTCGGGAGAAGGCCCCCGGGAAGACCTAGGACACGCTGGAGGGACTATGTCTCACAGCTGGCCTGGGAACGCCTTGGTGTCCTCCCGATGGAGCTGGAAGAGGTCGCTGGGGACCGGGAAGTCTGGACTTCCCTACTGAAGCTGCTGCCCCCGCGACCCGGACCCGGATAAGCGGGAGAAAATGGATGGATGGATGGATGGAAATCACCAGTGCATCCTTCTACTTAAATGTCTTACTTTCATGATATGATATCAATGTAGCGTGAACCTGTTGCATTTTCCATACTTTTCACCTGGAAGACAGATATCCCTAACTTTGTGTGAGTAGTATAGATACAGACCTGATGAAAATCTTAAGAGTAGTAGAAAACTTGCTAGAATTGAGCGTTAGCACATTTGGATCTTAATGGGGTTTTAAGTAGAGCTCCAATATGCAAAAGCAAGAAGGGGGAGTGGGACAAAAAGCCCTATGGAAAGCTCATTGTTGTTTTCCATAAATGACTTTTTCAAAGTGCTTTTTGTCACACTCCCCCTTCTTGCTTCTGCATATTGGAGCTCTACTTAAAACCTCATTAAGATCCAAACGTGCTAACGCTCAATTCTAGCAATTTTTCAACCGCTCCTAAGATTTTGATCAGTTCTGTACATAAATAGCTTATTATTTATGCACATATAGACCACATTTAGCTTGAAGCTATTTGAAATATCATAAAATGTTTTACTGCGCGTTCTTTTGATAAGCATGCACCGGAACCGCCTGCCTGACCAGATACGCCACGCCTCTTATTATCAGGAGAATGAACAATGGCCCGTAAAATGTGTAGTCAATTGACAACAGCTTGTCACATGCTAAGCCTGTCTATGTCGGTGTGTCGGCTCGCTCAAGTTTCATTCTCATTTTACTTTCTGGGAATTTTGTTTACACATTTTGGTTAGCTGGCTACAACATTGGCGAGGTACAAGTGGCGATTAAGTTCATGGGATACATCAAACATCATCACAATGATACTGCAAGTTCGGATACACCGGTGCTATCACAACCCTGGACTCTGACTTTACACTGTTTTTAATCGTGACAGATTTTAATATAAACAGACTTCTCACATTTCATGATTTCTCAGTCATGCCAGTCCAAATATTCAACTGCTACGTTGGCTTAGTCAAAGCTCATTCTGGTCACATGACAGCAACGTGTCAGCGACGTCATCGTTTTCCTAAAGAGGCGGATTGCTTGTCCAAAAGGAAAAGACAAGCAAGTGTTCTCAGATTTTCCCACTTTGGACGCCATTTTCAAAACATAATGTTCCAGGGCACCCAGAATGCCGTTTCCGCGTGGATGAAAACACTGAAAACTTTTCTGTGAGGATAGCCCCTTATTCTCACCCAATCAGGATGACAGAGTCATCTCCAACACTCCCCCTTGTGTTGGAGAATCACTAACAAGATGTCAGTAGCAGTGGCAGGGCTGAAATGCAGTGGAAACGGTTTTGGGATTAACTTCCTTTTCATGACAAAGAGGGGCCTTGCAATTTATTGCCATTGATAGGGCCCTATGAAATGCATTTTCTTTTTGGAAATGTCCAATATCAGCCCACCAATATTATTGGCTTGCATAAAAATGTAATATTGCTCAATATTGTTATCGGGTTTGTCGCTACAATGAAACCTGAAAATAAAAAAATGCTGTATGAAATGATGAACGTGAAGCGTGTACACAACCTTGGGTGTCTTGAAAACACCCTTGCTCGGTCCTTCCATCCATCCATTTTTTATGTCGCTCTTCCTCACCAGGGTCGCGGGTACTAACGTTATGTCTGCGGTGTCACCTTCAAAATTGACCTTGCCAATTGCAATAACCACAAAGCGTTGTTTATGCAAGCGGAACCAAGACTTCTTCCTTCAATACTTCCAATTCCCAGGGCAAAAGCCATGAATTGGAAAAACACCGAGTGTATCGCACTGGATAGACAGGAGACACCTTACGGTTCCTCGTGCAGTTCCTCGAGCCATGCCCAATTGCAAGCATTTCCCATATATCCGGGTCCGGGTCGCGGGGGTAGCAGCTTCAGTAGGGAAGTCCAGACTTCCCGCTCCCCGGCAACCTCTTCCAGCTCCACCGGGAGGACACCAAGGCGTTCCCAGGCCACCTGTGAGACATAGTCCCTCCAGCGTGTCCTAGGTCTTCCCGGGGGCCTTCTCCCGACTGGGCATGCTCGAACAGTTCTGTATATGTTGCAGAACCGTTACAGTGTATGTGTCGAAAGTGCACTACAGCGTTTCTTGGAAACACACATTCCACAGTTCATTGGCATGAAAGCTACAGATACACAGAACACTTGAGGCTTATCATTTCTCTGGGTGTTCTGAACTCCTGCTTCAATACAAGTGTTGCACTACTGCTGCCCACAGGAGGTGCCAAAGCGTCGGTCTGTGCGGACCCACCAGTGGTGCACCACGTTTTGCCTCCATTTCTTTGAGACGCGATTGATCTACAACTAATCCACGTTCTTTTCTTAACAATCAACAGCACATCCAACCCACAGAGGAACATTTGTATCATCCAGCAAGCAATCAACCCTCAGGCTGCTACACTCCCTGACACCACACAGCAAAGCCGGATGACCTGCACCTTTCAACTCACCAACTGACCCCGCCACTACATCCCCTCACATGACAGGCAGTCAACTTCAGGTATGTTTGCCTTGCGAAGGGTCAACGAGGCCACGGTATGTCGTTCTGATGTTAAAGCAACCTCGTGTCCGGTGAGTCACTCTCAGAGAGTGACGGCTGTGGTTCCCATACCTTTGTTTATTTATGGCATTTCATACCACTAAGTCATGTGATGAAAGGCGATGTGAAAGTGGCCGTGTTTCGGTTTTGTTCACCTTTGTTAATCTCGTGTTCTGCATCACTAAATAAATAAAAGGTGTGTTATTGCCCAACTACCACGTTTATTTGTCTGAGTGGTTTATCCTTTTTCTTTGAGATGGAAGTCAAATGAAAAAAACCCACCACATTTAGTTGACTATGGAAAAAGTCTAATCTCATTTTCAACTATGAACACTCTTAGTCAAAAACATCAGTAGAATGTACACATATTAAGTTCATCCATCCATCCATCTTCTATGCCGCTTTCTAATGCTCCTCATTAGGGTTGCGGGGGTATGCTGGAGCCTATCCCAGCAGGCTTTGGGCGAGAGGGCAGGTACACACTGGACCGGTCCCCAGTCAGTGGCAGGGCACATATAGACCAACAAGCATTCACGCTCACATTCATACCGATGGACTATTTATATAACATGCATGTTTTTGGAATGTGGGGGGGAACCGGATTACCTGGGGAAATCCAGGCACGCACGGGGAGAACATGCACACTCCACCCAGAAATGCCCGACGTAGATTTGAATCCAGATCTTGGTTAACATATTAACAAGTCAACATAACAACCGAATGTATTCTATTAACAAGCTTCTCTATTAACAGCATTTACGGTACAGCGGAACCTCGGTTCTCCAAGATGGCTGAATAAACTGGCAATGCTTTATTAGTACCACGAGAATCAACAAGCCAAAAAAACACAACAGTTTGTCACACGCAATATAATACAATAACCGAGGCATTGCATAGAGGTCAAATTTGGTCAAAATCCATCCGTTTTTTCCTGCTTAGCGGAAGGTGATTCGCGGTGCCAACCTAAGCAGGGAACCCCAGACCTCCATTTCCCCGGCAAAATCAGTAAATAGAAACAAACTGGATTTATTGCCGGCCGCGATTAATAAATAATAATAATAATAATGATAATAATTAATAAATTGACATCTGCTTGTGTGTTTGTTGGCGCTGGCAAGGTGCGTGTGAGTGTACACAGAGTGCTGCAAACGGCCTGAGTGAAGTTGGCCCCTACATTTTTGAGATATTACACATTTTTTTCTATTAACCCAAGTTCACCTGTCCCCGACATGCTCAGAATGGAACCAAAATTTGACAGGCGTACTTTTAAGGGTCACGAGGCACAGCCATGCTACTGCAAACATACAGTATTGAACAAACACAATGTCACCTTCAGTATATGCCGGGGGATTTCTCCGCTTCTTTCCCCAAATTCAGACCATTTTGAAAGTCAAAATCAGAAATATTGTGATTGACTGCGATTTTGAAGTACAAGTTTTGCTAAAAGAGACACTTATTTTCATTGGGGTGTATTATTCTTGCATTATTATTCCTTATATTATCATTACGTTCAGGGAAAAATTGTTTCAAAATCAAATATTTATCTGCAATAATTTGTAGGACAATTATCGTCCAGCAAAATTTGTTATTGTGACAGGCCTACTGAGGTCCCTCTCTGAAGCCAGGCTTGGAATTGAGGCTCCGTTGCGAGCGTCTGGTGGCCAGCCCTTGGATGAGCTCACCGCACATGGGAGGGTCCAAAAGGGATCCGGTACAGGCTACACCAAAAAGCAAATCATGCAAAAAAGACCAAGGCTTCATTGTATAAACTTTAAAGGTTTGACAAAACCTCAGCGTGGTTATACAAAACTTCACAGCCCCCACTGGAGGAAGGTGGTCCCTGGTACGAAGGACGCCCCTCTTAAGCCCCACGCATCTTTTTAAGCCCCCCCAACTCAGACTGGCGCTCCAGTAAACTCTGACCTACTTCTGTGTGCCCTCAGTGATGGTGGACTGTGGGTAGGAGGCGGCCAATACCCTAAAACACAGTGAGGCTGCCGCTGTCCCGGCCTGATATGATATGGATATCAAAGCCTGGTGTGGACAATGCATCCTTTCAATGTCGAATGGCAGAGGAAAGCCTGAGGACGCGTGCATAGCAAAAAACAGAATCACATTGTTTGGTAAAGTTCATTGAGGACACCAGAAACACACACACACACATGTGCATCTCCTGCTGAGGACTTCAGTTTTCTGCTGATCAAACACAAGACATACCGTGCTCCTCCAATTTCTATCCGCAGCGTGTCTCTTCTTTCCAAGAAATCCCAGTCAGCAGATGGACACAATAAGCATATTACAAAACCCTAACCAATTCTCTGCGGGATAATGCGGGGCCGACACAAAGGCTAGTAGCACCGCTGTCATTGAGCTGCGTCATTCTGTCTCGTTCAAAGTGACGACTGGGTCCATTTCCACCTCTCAGTTTTGTTCAGATGGTTTCCATTGGAAAAATGTTCAGAGCGTACCTACAACTAAGCTGCGTCATAGAGCTTGGTGGGACCGTATCACATCTAAATCTGCGGGGAGACCGTCAAAGGCCTGCTGGGTCCTGGGATTCTTCATGTCATGGGACCTCAGTGGGGACGAGGGCGGACTACTGCACCAGAGGGGTAGTGGGAGTTATGTGTTGCATACCACAGCTGGGACGGAATCCCAAGAGTTTCCTGGGAAAACAAATCTGGGAAAACACATCTGTCAGCCATTAAGGAAGCACGAAGCGCTCCAACAAGTCACCTTGAGCTCTAGCATGCAGGAAATCATGATGTAAACCTTCACATATCCCCTTCTTCCTCACCTCCCTGATTATAAAGCCTCTCCACAACCTGATCCAGTCAGTCAGCTGACACAGGAAGAGAGGAAGGGAGGGTCCCATGTGAATCCAGCCAAGGGGTCATCTGGCAGATGCATCCTCCAAGCTGGCTTCACTTTGCACACAAAAAACCCACGAGGACTCAGAAAACAACCCAACAACATAGTGTAAAGAGATCTCTGCTTGCAAGAACATTTTCAGAGATGAAAGTTCTTGTAACACCAGCCCAGGACATCCAAATCCAAGCTCCAAGGTCAAAGACCAGCCACACCAACAGCTGCATTGGCCAAATGCTTTCTATCCAAACTGTCTCAGGGAAGCTCATCTGCATGCTCGTCACTCCCGTCTCGTCATGCTCGTCATCGGTGGTGTCAACATTGTGGTGTGGTTCCGGTGGTGGTGGGGGTATGGTGCCGGCGGGCATGTGTTACGGACAATAAACACAGGTGCTTTTTACGGATGGCATTTTGAATGCACATAGATATCCTGACGAGATGCTGAGGCCCGTTGTTGTGACCTTCATCCACAACCTTTAGCTCTTATGCAAAGATATGTACAAAAAAACATTTCTCGGAAGCTAAAAACATCCTTGGTCTTGCACGGCCAGAATAATACGGTTCAAACGCACATTTTGGAGTGGCCTTGCATTGTGGCCCCCTTAAGGCACACTGTGCCATAATCGTGCTGTCTTAACAGTATTTGGATATGCCACACTTGGGAGATGGATAGTGAATGTTTAAGATTATGCATTATGAATGCATAAGTGCTGTTTATATTTGAGGCCGCCGTCTATGCGTGTGGAGGCCATTGTGTGAGTCAGCGCTGTAATAATAAAAGGCACTATTGTCAAGTTCTTTCTATGCAGTAATCCCTCGCTTACCCCGTTGAATTGGTTCCAGACTTGGCTGTCTGCAGTTAGAGCATACAAAACCTCTTTACAACCTTCTAAACGCAGTTTTTAACATTATAAGAGCCCTCGAGACATGAAATGACACCCTTATAGTCAACTTTACACTCCTCAATATAGTCAACATAAGAGAACAAAAAAAAAGACATAAATATGAAACAGTAAAACACGTTTGCATTGGGAGAGTTCCTTGTTGATGAACTCCGTCAAGACTTTTAGTGTTCCTGGTGCATTGCGCCTTTATTTTGCGTGTTAGCCTGCAAGCAATTAGCATGTTAGCATGCTAACATTAGCACTGCAGCCTTATTCTCCATTTACAAGTACAGAAACACTTTGTGTTGTCATGGTAGGTGGTAGCATGCTAACACGACATGCTAAAATTAGCATTGTAGCATTTTTAGCCAATGTTATTAGTTGTAAGACTGGCAGACACTTTGCGCTAGATTTGACAAGTTACATAACCATTAGTGTTGCTAACATGCTAACATTGTCATGTTAGCAATGTTTTAGCCGTTTTCATGAGTAGAAACCGATATAAACACTTGATGCTGCTATGGAAGTGTCTCATTTCGGGGTCTGCATCCTTCAAGTGCACATTTGCAGGGTGCGTGGAGGCTGTCCCAATTCAAAAAAGCTCCAGGCGTCCTTGAAATGCGGCCGACGAATGTGTCCTTCTGCGCCATTAGCTCCAAGTGTTCATTGTGACCATCCTTACCGGCCTTTCGCATCCCAAGATCCTTTGCGCGCCCAGGTCTGAGAAATATATTTCACCGTGGCGGCGTTACTCGGGGGAAAGCGGAGCGACTTGTAACGTAAGTATAGCTTTCATTACAACATAGAACGGCATATACATATATAAAGCTTAGTGTGTACATTTGAAAAGTACATTACGAGACCTCGACTACCGTGATTATGACCGACCCCTCGCTCTCCTTAGACCCAGACAGCAAGCCTCAAACCCGGATGCAGCAGGTATGCAGACAGCCTCATGTAGGGAGATTTATTTTCTTTGGCAGCAAAGACGTAATTCTTGATTTTGTGAATATGACTCATGTCTTACAAATATATGTGCTTGTGAGTTTTTCATTTGTAGTATAAATGATTACGTACATAATTGGACAGGATGGGGTTGCTTAGTGTTGTTTGTGGGCAATTATCTCCAAAACCTCTAACATGTGCTGTCCCTCTGATGTGCTCATTCCTGATCCTGTCCATCCTGGTCACACCCAAAGAGAACCACAGCATCTCAGCATCTCTGCTACCTCCAGCTCTGCCTCCTGTCTTGTCCTCAGAGGCACTGTCCCTAAACCAAACAACATGGCTGGTCTCACCACAGTTTTGTACACCTTCAACATCAGTTGAGGTGGCTCGGGCATCTAGTCCAGATGCCTGCCGGGCGCCTCCCTGGTGAGGTGTTTCGGGCACGCCCAGTCGGGAGAAGGTCCCCGGGAAGACCTAGGACACGCTGGAGGGACTATGTCTCACAGCTGGCCTGGGAACACCTTGGTGTCCTCCCGGTGGAGCTGGAGAAGGTCGCTGGGGAGGTCTGGACTTCCCTACTAAAGCTGCTTGCCCCGCGACCCCGGACCCGGATAAGCGGAGGAAAATGGATGGATGGATGGATGGATCAGTAAATGAGCTACCAGTTCTCTGAAAGAAATAAAAACATCTGGATGTTCCTGTGCTGTGCTGCCATACCGGACTCAACACATCCATCGACCTTGGCTGCATCGTATGCGTGTGGTCCGCTGTTTCAGCACGGGTCATTCCCGACCCTCGTACATCAGCCTTGTGACACATGGCGACGCATAGCAAGGCTGCTTTACCTCCCTGGTAGAACCAAGAGAGGAAGATGGCAAAGACGGATGCAGGCAGAGAGGAGCTGCCGTTTCAGCAAAAAGGCAGAGCTGCAGTGTCCTGTGTTGAGCAAATACAGTTTGACTGGCCCACTAATGGTGCCCAACTTCAGCACTACTGCCGTCTATACACTCCACATCGATTCTATCTTTTCTTACACACTGCAGAGGCTTCCAAAGCTCACTGCGATCCGATTCCAGGAGCGAGACAATTGAGCTGAAATCTACATATGGCACACCACACCAAACGCGCACCCCCTCACGCTAAAAAGCTTCCATACAAGATAATACTGTAGACAGGAAGGGTGGCCTTTCATTGGCCGCTTCAAAGTCTCTAAATGATGGGTACAGATGACAAGTTTTCCAGAAGAGACGTGACACTTCACCTACCCCATAGAACTACCGGCATGCCGCCCATGCATCCATGGAAGAAACACTAACCAAATCAGGACAGTGTGAACGGAACCAATGAAATCCTTTTTTTATTTTTTCCTAAACTCCGTTTTAATTTGGATCCCTGTCCCTATTTTCTATTTTATTTTTTCCCAAATTCCTTTTTTTTTTTTACAAAGTCCAAATTCAACCAGCATAGTGTGTCTGATTTTTGGATTAGTGACAAAAGGTATTAATTAAATGCAAAAAAACTTACTTCCTGGGTGCACTGATTTCCCATAGCAACATAGAGAGGAACGCTACGCCTAGCATTAACTTTTCCAAAATCAAAAACACAGCAGCAGTGGCGGCAGCTCCAATAAGTAGCCTTACTTTTTGGTAGTGACTTTAGGCATTGTGAGCATTGCGAGTGTGTAACGGAGCTAGTCGCTAAATGTGGTATGGCGAGGTGTCACTATGCCACTAACATGGTTCTTGGGCATAACAATGTTATTAACAATGTCACATTATGTAAATGGAGCCTTGTTGGTGCTTTTTGGAGGTTTTTCCAAAAGGCTTTATGGGCAGAATAGGTGTGTCCCATTATGTTCATTCTTAGCTGCCTCTTTTTAGCTGTTTTTTGGAACACACTGAAAAGCAAAAGCCGTGTCTTTATGTCTGACATGTGCATTGTGTACGATGGGCATAATTCCACCAAAAATGCAGTTTTCCTTTAACAACATGGATATATGCATTCCAATGTCTGGCAGCTCACTAGATTAAATTCAGTGGCCAATTGTTGTACTAGTGCCGACTTTAGTCTCGCATCCAAGCAGCCAAGCTGAATTTCACCATAAAACATACACTATTAGAGCATATTAGGCCTTGTAAGTCCATTAGGCTTGGGTCCGCCAACTAAAAGTGAATTTGCTTAATAAAATCTTTTTACCAGAAATGACTTTTTCATCCAGCAACGATTTTTTTTTAAATTGCTTGGCATGAAGATTTGCCAGTGCAACCATCCTAAATACAAATCACTGAACATACATCTTCAGACATGCTTAAATATTTAACGAGGAGATGAGCACATGGCCGGTGAAGCCATTTCAGAAGGGTCGCGATAAATCAAAAGCCTTAAAAACACACGCAGGTTGCTGGAGGACAATGAATAGAGAAGCCCGAAAAGGTCTTTTGCCATTGGTTTTGTGTTAAAGTGATTAAAAGATAATGTAGTTTTTAGTTTGCATTGTTTAACTGTAAATTCTAATTGTTATTTGGTTAAAGCAGAAATCACAGAGCAAAAGGTTTGACTTTATTTGCATTTGAGATCTATCCTCTTAATATGAGGTTCGAAAAGCTGTCACGACTAGCAAAGCAAGCAATTATTAGGCTGAAAAATCAGAACAAAGTCATCAGAGAGATGGCAAAAATATTGGCCAAATCAACTGTTTAGAGCAGGGGTCGGGAAACTTTTGGGCTAAGGGAGCCATAAACAACACGTATTTTCAAATGTATTTCCGTGGGAGACATGTCCTATTTTTTATTTTTAAGTGAACACAACTAAAAGTGTGCCAACAATTTTAGAAGAAGTCTGTGAATTGAATGGATTAAAGTGCTGAGAAGTTTTTATGTTTTGATCGTTATTTTTAACACTGTAAAATTACACTAAGCATTATAAAACAAAAATTCTACTTTTAATTGTAATACTATGACTTTATCACCACAATATTTTAACTTTATTCCCAAATAATTTCCCCCAACCTAATATTCCCCAAATTACTACTTTATATTGTTGTGTTTGTTTTGTAATATTGCGACATTTAAAAAAATAAACTCTGTTACTAAAATGACATTGTTTTAACTCATAATGTTACAAGTTTATTCTTGTAAAATTGTGACTTTTTTTCTCTTAATATTTTGACTTCTTACTTGTAAAGTTACAGCATTTGTAAACATTTCCACTGCTTTATGCAATTTTCCCATTTTTTCAACTTTTCTCATAATTTCAACTTTATTACTGTATTATTTTTTATTTATCTTCCTAATAATAAAACAATTTCCACCAGCTAATTTCCCAAAAATTACAACTTTTTATTGGTTACATTTTTTCCCTAATATTTTGACTTTATGTTTTGTAAAATTACTGCTGTTCTTTGTTAAATTGTACTTTCAGATTGTGTCATGGACAAATAAATCACTCGGACCGCACGTCAAACACACCTGTTGTAAAGCAAGATATGTTACATACATTTTAAGAAAAAACTCATTCATTCATTCATTTTCTGTACCGCTTATCCTCATTAGGGTCACGGGGATGCTGGAGCCTATCCCAGCTGGCTTTGGGCGAGAGGCGGGGTACACCCTGGACTGGTCGCCAGTCAATCGCAGGGCACATACAGACAAGCAAACATTCACACTCACATTCATACATATGGTCAATTTAGAGTCGCCAATTAACCTAACATGCATGTTTTTGGAATGTGGGAGGAAACCGGAGTACCCGGAGAAAACCCACTCACGCACGGGGAGAACATGCAAACTCCACACAGAGATGCCCAACGGAGATTTGAACCCAGGTCTTCCAGATCTCCTGACTGTGTGGCCAATGTGCTAACCACTCAGCCACCGTGCGGCCCTAAGAAAAAACTAAATGCAAAAATAAATAAATGTTATGGTGTTTAGAATTGTCTGAGAGCCATATGTGGTCATCAAAAGAGCCACTTTGGGCTCCAGAGCCATAGCTTCCCTACCTCTGGTTTAGAACGTTCTCAGCAATACCAAAACCCCAAACAACTGTGGTGGTTGACCACCGGATTCTTTCCCTGCTGAAGAAATATAACCAGAAATATATCACCAGAGTGACTAATGAGGATTCACCACAAGATGTAAACCAGGGGTCCCCAAACTTTTTCATGTGACGCCCACATAACTTTTCCCTTCTCTGATGGGTGCCGGGGTCGATTTGTAAGAGAAAAAGTGTGACCATTCCAGGGCTGCCTAAATGTAAACATTTACTGTATTGTTTTCCAGAAATCCACACATAACCAAATATAAATAAGCCTTTACCAAATAATATCTCTATTAATGAAATAAATACCACAACTTCTGAATAAATAATATTAAAAGTAATGCTCTCGGGGTTCTTCACAGAAAAAACCTGTACTGGCCCTGTCTACATGTAGCAGGGGTTTTTAAAAGCAAATATTTCCCCCCTCTCCGTGTAGGAAAATGTCTGTCCACCCTGCCTCCATTGTTTGAAAAAACTGCATCCACACTAATGCCCTGTCCACACGTAGGCGGGTATCTCATAAACTGAAGGTTTTCCACGTTTTTGCGTGTCGTCCACACAAATCCAAATTTCAAAACTTCCGGCCAAAGTGTAGATTTGGAGAAAACTCCGATTATTCGCTTGCGTATGGACACATTTTGCGTTTCCAAACGTCACTTCCTGCAAAAACATATCGGACACAACATGGATGCCCTCAGAACTGACCATATTTTCTTGAGTCTTGTTGACTTTGTAATCTAAATCAATGTTTAGAAGTAATCCTACCTCCTTGTCAGTCCACAAGACCATGTTTCGTGTTTTTCGGAAGTGACGGGTGACAGAGGATGATTCTGATAATAACCGTGACGACACAAATCCATGCAACGAGCGTCACACAAGACGTGCATTGAGTTTCCCGTGTGAGGGGAGAGAACTTGGACTTGGCTAAACACAAAAATGACGACTATGGCAAGCAAATATGGCCCGGCATTTGGCGGGCTCGTTCTTTATACTCCCCCACCACTACCACAATGTCTTCTGGCACCCAAACAAATGATTTGGAGTTGGAGTTGGAGTTACTTCCATCTCGTCCTACGTGGGGACGTGTGATTTTGGGTCAGATGCCGAGCAGGTGTGCAGTACACCCGCGGTCAAACAAAGGCGAGAGCTGCTTGAGCAACGTGTGTAGAGTGATGACGTGGATCCGGAGAAATCCGCAAATCGCCACTTTGGCCGGAGTTTTTAGAAACCTGTGGATGACAGGACAAAATATCTCCTTTTTGAAAGAACTATGGCTACGTGTTGATAGGGCCAGTCTCTTTTGTGTCGCCAGACTGGAAAAAAAAATCCTTGATGCGTCTCTGGCATTTTTCAGGGTGCCGGGTCAAATGTGGAGGCGGGCCCTATCCAGCCCGCAGGCCGCAGTTTGGGGACCGTTGATGGTGAGCCTCAAAAATGGGAATTCCAGATTAGAGTTTGCTAAACAACCTACGGTAAAAACCCTTTACAGATGTGGAACAATACCCTGTGAACACATGAGACAAAGATGAACTTGCACTTGTACTTGAGTGCCGGGAAGCGGAGATTATGGAGAAGGAAAGGTACTGCTCATGATCCCAAACATACCACCTAAGCATGTGAAGCATGGAGTTGGGCAGTGTTTTGGGCAATATTATGCTCACATTCACTTCAGAACTCATCGGACGGCCCTTCGCAGTGCAGATGGATAATGAGCTGAAGTATACTACAAAAGCAACCAAACAGTTTTTAGGGCAAAGAAGTGTTATACGATTGAGCTTGCATTTGACTGAAGACAAAAGTGAAGGGAAAATGCCCCAAGAAGAACCAGGACTGAAGACAGCGACACTAGAGGCCTGGCCGAGCATCACCAGGGGTGAAGCCCCCGTGTCTGGGGGTGTCTGTGCCTTCCAGACTTTAGGCTGTGATGGACTGCAAAGGATTGGCAACCAACTATCATTAGTATGTTTGATTTAGGAGTGTTCATTTGTCCTGTCACTTTTGGATCCTTAAAAAGAGGTGGCGCATATACAAACTGTTTGAACTCATACACCCTTCACCTGATTGGGATGTAAATACGGGGCCCTATAATTAGTAAATGCTCCGCTTTCAGTTGCATGATGCCAAAAGGAACCCCATTATTATTGAGAAACCGCATTGCACTGCACTGGGGGGTTTAAATGTGACCAGCGTAAACAAAAATACGACTATATTAGTGAATTAAGGCCGGTTCTGCAACGCCATGCACGCAGAGCCCATAAAAAAGCAGCATGCAGTTGCAAATAACAGTTTGCATTTGTTGTATTTGTGTGTGTGTGCGTGTGTGTGTGTGTGACAAGCGGGCCCTTCTCTCCCTTATGCTGTGAAAAGTTTCTGACAGCGGCTGCTGATGACGTGATGGTGGACACATGACAGCTGAGGGGAAGCAGATGCCACGACGGAACTGCTTTTGCAAAAGCAGCGCACACACAAGACCCACGTGACGCCAAACAACCTCTGATTGGGTGACATAATACTCGAGGCATGAAAAGAAGGCGTCTTTGAATGAAGGCTCACACGACTCCCGTCCAAAAACTAAGCCTAAGTGTGAGGTGGACTTTCCTGGCATTTGTGCCCAAGTATTAAATCGTGAAAATAAACGTAAAGACACCGAGCTCGTAATCACCCCCACCCAACGGCGCCATCATCGCTGCATTGCAGTAAAATGAAAGTTAGGCCCAGAGGGTCGGTGTGGGGACATTTTGCTAATTGAGCATCATAAGGTGGGGGGGTCAGATACTGTACGTGCAATGCACGTCATGTTTTTTATGACTTAGTTATGTAACAGCGCTGCCGAATCCCTTCCTGCACGTGCACTAAAATCCATGTCATTTTAGCTAATGAGGACATTAGGCGGCAAAAGCAGCCGCTGGGTCCTCCCGAACAGACGCCGCCGCCACAGTCCGACTTGGGAGGAAGCAGTGAGCTCCCGGAGCGCCTCATTTATTCACACGTGTAAAATTCGACATCATTTCCATCTATTTATTTCTCTGCTTCTTCCTGTTCCCCCTCTTTTTTTTTGTCCGCTAACTCCTCCCACATTTCTCAACCCATTTCAAACCAATCCAACATCAAATGTTCATCTCATTCAGGACGTGTTGGCTTTTAAACAAATACCTAATCATATCATTTCATATTCTTTGGCACAGTTTTCCCATCGATGGAATGAATGGCCATTTTATTTAATGCCCCCATCAGGAATAGTACAGTAATACTGTACAGTGGTATGCAAACGTTTGGCCACCCCTCATCATTTTCCTTCATAAATCATTAGTCGTTTAGATCAACAATTTCAGTTAAATGTATCATATAGCTGACAAACACAGTCATATCTGAGAAGCAGAGTGAAGGATTTGCAGAGAGTGTGCAATAATTATTTAAACAAAATTAGGTAGGGGCATAAATTTGGCCACCCCAGCAGAAAAATTGCATCGCTATTTAGTAGATCCCGCTTTTGCAGAAATAACTAAACACTAATTCTAAACACTTCCAACGAGGGTCTGGATTCTGGTTGACAGTATCTTTGACCATTCATCTTTACAAAAGAGTCAGGCTTGATGGTTTGCGAGCACGGACAGCCCGCTTCAAATCCACCACAGATTTTCAATCATATTCAGGTCTGGGGACTGAGATTCCAGTCCAGAATGTTGTACTTGTTCCTCTGCATGAATGCCGTGGTAGAATTTGAGCAGTCCAGCCCCGGCACAACTTCAACTTTGTCACTGACTCTTGAACATTGTTCACAAGAATCTACTGATACGGACTGGAAACCATGCAACCTTCCATTTTAACAAGATTCCCAGTACCTGTACTGGCCACACAGCCCCACAGCATGATGGAGCCACCACCAAATTTGACTGTGGGTAGCGTTGTGTTTGTCTTGGAATGCCGTGTTCTTCATCCGCCATGCACCGCCCCTTGTTACGTCCAAATAACTCCATTTTAGTTTATCAGTCATCAGCACCTTGTTCCAAAACGAAGCTGGCTTGTCCAAATGTGCTTTAGCACCTCAAGCCACTCCATTTGTGGCATGTTCGCAGAAACGCTCTCTTCCCCCTTACGCAAAGTGCGCTGAATACTTGACCGATGAACAGTGACACCATCTGCAGCTACGTCATGTTCTAGGTCTTTGGAGCTGGTCTGTGGGTTGAGTCGTTCTCACTATCCTTTGCCTCTGTTTGTTTGAGCTTCTTCTTGGCCTGCCACTTCAGGCCTTTAGCAGAACTGTAAATGTGGGCTTTCATTACCTCACTATGGTCTTTACAGTGTAAAGTGACAGCTAGAATACCCGAGCTAGCGTTTCGTATCCATCCCCAAACCATGGTGATGAACGTTGTTTTCATGTCGTTTGACAGTTTTTTTGAGGCTCCCATGTTGCCACACTTTGGAGAAGATGCAAAGAGGAGAATTGGAGGACTTGCAATTGGCCACCTTAAATACCCTTTCTCATGACAGGCATAACTTGTGTATGTAGGTCAAGGGTCAAAGAGCTTGAAAAAAGTTCCAATTATTACAGCTTGAGATATTTTAATCAATAAAACAAGGGTGCCCAAATTTAAATTTAAATTTGTGTTCAAATAATCATTACACACTTTCTTTAAATCTTGGAAACTTCATTTCACTTTTCAAATATCACTGTGTTTGCCCGCTATATTTAACTGAAATTGCTGATTCAAGCAACTAATGATTTATAAAGGAAAATCGTGAAAATGATCAGGGGCGCCTAAACTTTTGCATACCCCTGTATTTTAGACAAGTAGAGCAACATGTATGAGACATAACACACATTCACTTGGCAAACCCTTTTTAGTTGGAACAAGTGCACCCTGTTGTTTTGCACAAGCACATACAGTTTCTTGATTGGCCACCTTATTCATCTCAATTAGCAATTGGCTGGAGACAGTAACATCCCATCAACTGAAAAAGGCAAATCCTTGCTACACCTCTCTGACAGAGGTTATAAAAGTTCCTCTTCAGAGATTGTTTGGACTTCACTTTCTCCAGTGCTGGCATTATAGTGGCTTGTTGTAATTTTTGTAGAAACTGCCCTTGAAACTCCTAGACTAATTTCACAGCTGCTAAAATGAATTTGGGAGGACTTTATAAGGGCCAGTCCAAACACCCCCAACCGCAGGAAAATTATTTTCCATTTTCCATTGCTGTAACATTCTGCTTATTCTTCGGCCTGACATGTTTCAGGAGGTGGAGTGATTGTTTCCCACGCCGAGGATTGCCGGTTCAATCCAGAATTCAATTAACTGTACATTTCTACAATCAGTCTGCATTTTTACTTTACAACATTTCATATTGTGCCGCTTTTAGTCTGCTAAAGACTAATTAAATAGCGCCCACAACTGGTGAAAAATTATACTTTCTTTGTGCACCGTCATTTAGTGACATGATAAAGTTTTCAAACGGTGGAACTTCCATTGCAGTTACAATTTTTGAGAAATTAAAATTGCTTTTGATATGGTGTACTCGCATTATTATGCCATATATTATCATAACATTCGTGAAAAAATGTTCACAATAATATTGTTTATTGGGAATAATTTGTGGGACAATTCAGCAAAATTTGCTACATTTCAAATTCGGCCATTTTGTCCACTAGCTACACCAAGCTCAAAGCTACATCAAAGTCGGCCAAATCTGGCCCAGCGTATAATTATATCTGGCCTGCGAGATGATTTTACATTGTAATTATTAATGGCCCGGCAATATGATGCGCTGATAACATATAAACTACAGATCCCACAATGCAGCGCGACAGCTGCCAACAGGTCAGCGGAAACAGTTCCTGACCAATCAAGTCGAGCGTCTTTTCCGAAGCACCAAATTGGTTAGCCCCAAACAATGGTGGAGAGAAACTAGTGACTAGCGTACTAGTGAGTTAACAGTACACCAGTGCATCATACACCAAGAAACGCTGTGTGGTATAGTCCTAAAAATAGAACAAGTAATGAGAACTGTAACGCAAACTGTAAACTTCATACGAGCTGAAAGCATCATCCTCGGCATTTTCAGTGTCTTCTTGTGGGAAATAGATTCAAGGTTTGCCGACATTCCTTATCAAATTGAGGTTGGCTGAGTCGGGTGAAGGAAAACACGTATGATGCAGTGAGGGCATTCCAAGTGAAGCTGCTCTTATGGGAGACGCAAATGCAACAATGCATGACTGTTTTGATATGTTGTTGATTGAAAGAAGCACCTCCTTTCATGTCTTTTTTCAGGGAGTTTGGCCTCAGAGTACATTTTTTTCACTGGTGCATGTTTGACAGCAGATATTTTTATGGAGTGCAAAATACTGTAATTGAAGTTTTCATTTATTTATTTTGGATGATTTTCTGTTCGGCTTTATTCATGTTCATGTTAAAAAGTTTCAAGTTCGGCCCGCGATCTGAAGTGTGCAATTGAGTGTGATACCCCTGAGCTACACCCACATTTCTCAAAGCATTCCAACATCAAAATGTTCTGCTTATTCAAATTCTCCCCGTTTCCCATTTCAATATTTTCTGTGACATTTTCATAGGAATGCTCCAATCAAGGTCGATTGGCCGATGCCAATCATATATATAAGGGAGGAGAAGTTATAACAATTCCAAGGTCACCTGAATGTCAGACCCAAAAAATGGGTAATTATTAAAAACATAAAGGGCAGTGTGGGGCCCAGCATCAACTCAGTCTAGTGTTTGTTCTTCAAATGCCATATTAAGCTTTTACTGTGTGTGTGTGTAATATTATTCATGTGTTGGCAGGTAAGTTCCGCGCGGCAGACATGTTTGTTTTGTTTTGCCACGTATAGGCGTATGCTGATCATGTGCTTTTCCATGGAAATCTGCTGATATTGATCGATGGTCGATTGATCGATTGGAGCATCTCTAATGGTACCTGTGATAATATTATATCTAATGTGGAGCTGCATCGAATATTTTTGTAATCGAATATTCTACTGAATATATTATAATATAAGTACAATCGAAGCAGGAGCCTGGTTGGCATTGCCAGCAGTAAGTCCAGCTTGTTTCCGGTGAACGTTGGCCTCCGCCAAGGCTGCCCTTTGTCACCGATTCTGTTCATAATCTTCATGGACAGAATTTCTAGGCGCAGTCAAGGCGTCGAGGGAGTCCAGCTTGGTGACCTTAGGATCTCGTCTCTGCTATTTGCAGACGATGTGGTCCTTATGGCCTCATCAGGCTGTGACCTTCAGCGTTTACTGGAGCGGTTTGCAGCTGAGTGTGAAGCTTCTGGGATGAGACTCAGCACCTCCAAATCCGAGGCCATGGTTCTCAGTCGGAAACGGGTGGACTGTACCCTCCGGGTTGGGAGTGAGGTCTTGCCTCAGGTGGAGGAGTTCAAGNCGGATACAAGCGGCGGAAATGAGTTTCCTCCGTAGGGTGGCTGGACTCACCCTAAGAGATAGGGTGAGGAGCTCGGCCATCCGGGAGGAGCTCAGAGTAGAGCCGCTGCTCCTTCACATCGAGAGGAGCCGGTTGAGGTGGCTCGGGCATCTCGTCCGGATGCCTACCGGGCCCCTCCCTGGTGAGGTGTTTCGGGCATGCCCAGAAGGCCCCCGGGGAAGACCTAGAACACGCTGGAGGGACTATGTCTCACAGCTGGCCTGGGAATGCCTTGGTGTCCTCCCGGTGGAGTTGGAAGAGGTCGCCGGAGACCGAGAAGTCTGGGCTTCCTTACTGAAACTGCTGCCCCCGCGACCCGGATAAGCGGAAGACAATGGAATGGAATATTCTATATTGATATTGTGCGTAGAAATTAAGTGTATTTCCTTGGGTCTGATGAGGTACATGATGGTGCTTTTGTGGTGTTTTTAGCCATCCAAGACTGTGATTATTTACCGGAAAAGGAGAGAAATAGTTGCTTTACTAAGACATTACTAAACCCAAATTACACAATACATTATGTTGGTGGTTGTGCATTTATGATTCCTAAACTCAAGACAGAAAAAAGACAAACATTCTTTACAACAGGGGTCTCAAACTCAATTTACCTGGGGGCCACTGAAGTATTGGTAGTGCTGGGAATCTCAGGGTATCCCAGGGTACGGAACAATACATGATACATGGCTCATGATAAGAATAATATCTCGACACGCGGATATGGTGAACCAAAAAATTAATAATAATTTGCTAATTTTAGCCCTAAACACAAGCACATGCATTCAAGTTTCCAGAAAGTTTCAAGAAAAGTTAGCCAATCGACATTTATTCCGGAAAGTTGGCCATCATCTTGTTCGCCTGTTATGAGCTGCCCCGGCGTACGACCTGCATGTAACGCGCACTCTTTACGATTTTTCTCAGTTACTGGCCAAAATTGCCCGTTGGTGTATTTCATCGGACATTTCGGTCTCTAACCCAAAAATCGCACACACTACGCCGGTAAAAATAAGCCTCAAAATGTAAAAGACGGAATTCCAAAAAATGTAAATGGAATTTGGAAAAAAAATAAAAGATAGGCATAGAAAATGGATAAATGCATGGGCGGATGCATGAAAACAAATGGACAGTTTTATGTTGCCTGCTATTGGTGGAAACTCGCCTTACCAGTAACATTACATGTAACATTCTGCTTATTCTGTGCACGGTGGCATGATTTAGAAAAAATGTACATCTTTTGACAACGGTGACAGAGTGACACTGCAAGAGTCAAAGCCTGACGTGGCGAGGGACGACTGTGTAATCCAAAATGCTACGTGGCTACCTGACAGCATTTGTAGGGCCATATGAAATCTGTTTTTTTTTCCCCCAAATTCCGTTTCAATTTTTTAGAATTCTGTTTTTTCCATTTGACACTTACTTATACAAAAATAGTGTATTTGATTTTGGGGTTAGTGAATAAAAGGTCCGTAAATTAGGGTGAGGAGCTCGGCCATCCGGGAGGAGCTCAGAGTAGAGACGCTGCTCCTTCACATCGAGAGGAGCCAGTTGAGGTGGCTCGGGCATCTAGTCCGGATGCCTCCCTGGTGAGGTGTTTAAGGCATGCCCAGTCGGGAGAAGGCCCCCGGGAAGACCTAGGACACGCTGGAGGGACTATGTCTCACAGCTGGCCTGGGAACGCCTTGGTGTCCTCCCGATGGAGCTGGAAGAGGTCGCCGGGGACCGGGAAGTCTGGACTTCCCTACTGAAGCTGCTGCCCCCGCGACCCGGAATAAGCGGTGGAAAATGGATGGATGGATGGAGGTCCGTAAATTCAATGCAAAAAACGTCAAATTTACTGAGGCCATACATCACTGGGCCGTCTTTATTGGCCAGTTCCGCGATTCTGTTAATGCGGAACTCATAGTGCCGTAAATTAGAGCTCTGATCCATGCACACCGAAGGAAGCCGGCGAATTTCCCAGTGACGTCGGCGTGTCCCAGGGTTGGAATCAGCGCTAACGGGATATAGCACCTGTGGAAAAGCGTCAGTAGCAAGTTGAACTGAGTCGGGTTCTGCGGTTGAAAAAGGGGCAACAAGACAGCTTTAGCATTCAGCTTTGAATTACGATGCTAACACCTCATTGAGCGTGACGGCGCTCTGACTCAGCTCGCATCGCATATCAAACCTCTGTCATGAAGCTCTCTCAGCACCACCGCCCTGCTCTCCCTCTTCCTCCACCTAAGCTGCTCCAACCCTGATCTCCTGGCAGCTTGGTTATCGCCTCTTACCAGCACCTCTCCCCTGCCTTGTGTTCCGCCACCAGCACTCACCCTTCCCATGCTCAGCTGAGCTGTGGTTACAGGGGAGGGATGATGCGGCGAGTAGTATGGTGGGATGATACCTCAACATTCCAGTCTGGAGGTGACGTAACTGTACTGGGATCGAGCGGGAGATGAGGAATTCACACACGTATGCGTCGTGTTCACGTCTATCGAGGCAAGCGCACTGATGAGGAGCCATGCTCCGGTGTGAATGATTTATGATCCAATCAGACCTTGAGGCGTTTTAATCGGGGCGCCAAACCGAATCCATATATTACAAGTAAAGCTGCGGGATCGTTAAACAGAACGATGCTCTCTGGCATCTTCTCAGTGACCTTTCACCTCCTCATTGGTGCTCCTGTGCTCTGGTAGGAAAGAAACACAGATGGAGGGATCAGGAGTCAAGGCCGAGAGGATGACATGATGTTGATGGGATGGATGGGTGGTGTACACAGCAACAGGTGCTCTCCAGTAACACACACACACACACACAACTTAATTAAAAACAACACAGTGGTGGTCTGACTACTAACATGGATCCAGATGGACATCAACTTATTCTGAAGCAGAAGTGTCCAGATTTTTCCAATGAGGGCTGCAAGATGGGGGCGGAGTTTACAATTTGATACAAACCCAAACCCAAAACCACACAAACCATTAAACAAACGCAAAGGTGCAAGAGACGGAAAATGCTGCAAATACCACAAACCCCAAACACGAGGGAAGTGCTGCCAGTCCACCACCAGGAGCCCAAACCTACGCCGTGCTAACATTAGCAATGCTAACCTCTGCTCTGTCCTCTTGTATTCCACATACAGAGAGATGGCCTCTGTAGACAAGGATCGGACCGCCAGGGTTCCCGCTGCTACCTCCCATGGGTGCAGGCCCCAACACGAGAGGCTCGCCACCGTGCCCCACCTCCAAGCATGGCTGCAGAGAGCGGAGGAGCCAGATGATGTGGCTGCGGGCCATCTAGTTAGGATACCCCCGGACACCTCCCTGGGGAGGTGTTCAGGGCAAGTCCCACAGATAGGAGGCCTTGGGGAAGACCCAGGACACATCGGAGAGACTATGTCTCCCAACTGGCCCGGGAACGCCTAGAGGAGCTGGACCAAGTAGGGAGAGGGAAGTCTGGGCTTACCTGACCTTGGGCGAGCAGAAGAAAACAATGGGACGGATGGGACAAGTGTTTACCAATGCGGCTCGCACTAACTGCCACAGTCCAGCAGACCCCTAGCTGCCTCTTCCGTCACCTAACATGTGTTGTGGTGTTTGTGTGTGCTTTTAGCATTGGTAGATGAACATGAGCTTCGGGTACCACGTGACCAAGGCTGCTATGGCCCGCGTGCCGCACTTTGGACACCCCGGTGTAACGTAGCAACCAATTAGGCGCCCAAACACACCCAGGGCGGTTCTCACAGCAGCGGCTCCACTCCGGTAAGCTCTCGCTCCCTTTTTAACGGCGTACTAGTGCGGACTGGCTCCGTTAGCCGCTCGAAACAAGTCGAAGGGCTGAAAAGCAACTCAGGGCTTACCTCAGACAAGACGTCCGAAAGCAGGACGGCAGTATTCCCCCCGGTGAACACCTCCGCGCGTCCCTCCTCAACTTTCCTCAACATTTACTCTTCTTTTCGACAGTTTTCGGGTGTTCCCGCGCCGATGTGTGCTCCGGACGAGCTCCGCCGAAGAGGGGCTGCTGCTCTCGGGTTGTTTGGTGCGCGCACGGGGAGCGCCCGCTCGTGCAGCCAGGGGGGCGGGGTCAGGCTCGGAGGTGGGAGGACTTTAGCTCCGCCAGGGGGCGATGTCACGGATGGCGAGCCACTTTCTCCCAGCTAATCACACGAGCACATTATTGTGCTCCATCAGGGAAAGGTTCCGCACGAGAGACGCAAGTTATTCAATCGATACAGTGAATTTGTTCATAAAGGTGGGAATTGTCAAATAATTGAAAATCCAAAGTGGTGGGCATAAATCAAACATAAAATTTAAAAAATGTAAGGAAATGAATAATAAATACATAGTAAACAAATATATTATATATTCAAATAAGAATATTCAACAGCATTTTGTAAAAAAAACAAAAACAAGACGTGTGTGACATGGCGGGAGGTTGATGATTGGCCTCACATTCAGGAAATCAGGGTTCGAGTCTCCGTCGGGCATCTCTGTGTGGAGTTTGCATGTTCTCCCCGTGCGTGTGTGGGTTTTCTCCGGGTACTCCGCTTTCCTCCCACATTCCAAAAACACGCATGTTAGCTTCATTGGCCGCTCTAAATTGTGAACAACAGTTTGATAGCAGGAAAAACAAAAGAATATTTAATATAAAGTCGAATTCACCGTTTTTTTTCACTCATCTATTCTTTTTTTTTATTAAATTGCATTTGGTCTAACCTTTATTTTACCAAACAAAGTCCATGCGCCTGCCCTTTAGTTTTCAGATGTAGTCCTCCATTATGTTGGGAATGAAATGGAAATACTACGCAGGTTGTTTCTGTTACACAGTACTTTTCCGCCAGGGAAAAAAGCTAGTGTTACATGCAGATTTTTTTTTTTTCTACAAGCGTCTTTTTCTACGCATTACTGCTATCCTGCCGGCATGGCTGGTAAGCAAATGCATGGAAACATGATGGGGTCTTTGGTTCTAGGTATTATTATTTCAATATGTATTCAGTTATTTCATATTATTATGTATTTCTTCTTTTATGTGTTATTATAATACATTATTTATTATTTTAAACATAATTTATGAACATGAATGGTCAGTAACCTTACTTGCTATGTGTAATGTATTGGGGATTATTTTCCTTTATGGGCAGCAGTGGCTCAGGAGTCAGAAAGCAGGTCATCCAGACACTGGAAGGTTCACGTTTTGATTCTCGCTTCCTCCCTCCACCTTGCCACCAGTGCTGACCACACTGGTGTATGAATGTTTGGTTGCGGTCGGAGAGGCTGTAGGTGCGAACTGGCAGCCATGTTTCCATCAGACTGCCCCAGGACACCCGTGGTCCCAAATGTAAGTGTACCACCACCAGTGTGTGACTGCGGAGCGAATGAATAATGGCATTAGCCATCCACTAATCCGTTTTCTCGACCGCTTACCCTCCGCTTACCTGGAGCCTATCCCAGATGATTTGGGGGCGAAAGGCGGGGTACACCCCGGACTGGTCGCCGGGCAGAAAAACAATCATGAAAAAACAATTCACACACACTCACATTCGTACCTATGGGCGATTTAGGGCGGCCAATGGAGCTAACATGTTTTTGGCATGTGGAAACCCAGAGAACCTCCACCAAGCGGACCTCCACCAAGCGCCATTGTTCCCAAATATTGTGATGAGCCTACATTATTTGGATCAGACTGGGATATGTTGTAGAACCTGTTAGAAACTTGTCTTGTATTTTTTTGTGGCGTTATATGCACACATTCCAAAAATTGTCCTATCTCGCAACGTTGAAGAATCTAAAAAAAATTCCTGGATCCCTACGGTGATCTGGGTCGCCCCCAAAATTTCATCACTTCATCCGTACCCCGTCTCTGACAATTCCTGAAACTTTTATCCAAGTCCATTTGGAACTTTTCTAGTTATTCTGAACACAAGCGGACATAACCAAAAACATAACCTCTGCGTTGTGCTTGCACTTGTTGGAGGGAATAAAGCACATAAAGCAAATCCGTGGGCACCCTGCAGTTTTTGTGCGGCTGATGCACTCTTGCCGAACTGGCAACGAACAACCAGCTTACGTATTGCGTAAGGAATCTACCGTACAACCGACTGTGAGCAAGGCATTAATTAAAATAAGCATATACATACATATATATAATATGTAAGCATATAAGCATATACATACATATATATAGTAATTAAGTATATAAGCATATACATACTTATATATAATATGTAAGCATATAAGCATATACATACAGTGAGGGGAAAAAGTATTTGAACCCCAGCTGATTGTGTAAGTTTGCACACTAACAAAGAAAAGATCAGTCTATAATTTCAATGGTAGTTTTATTTGAACACTGAGAGACAACAATGACAAAAATAATCCAGAAAAATGCGTTTCAAAAAGAGTTAATTTGCAT
>QODF01000456.1:265381-289861 GCA_024372805.1 Oostethus manadensis | reverse complement strand
CTACAAACACCTTGAATGCATTTGACTTGAATGTCAAAGACACCTTTCCTCTCTATGGAAGGACGGCAGTGACATTATTGGTGACATGCTGACAAACACAAACGGGTTTCTGCCTGTTCCTTACTCAGGAAATGTGCCAATTCAGAAATGTTACCTAAGAAAATGTTACACTATTGGAATCATACAGAAACTAAGCGTATTATACAGTTCATGGACATAACAGCAAATGTAAATATGGTGAGTAAGTGTGGTGGGATTACATAAACTGCTTCTTCCTACTCCTTTTCGGACATGTTGAATTGTGTAACTGTAAACGTGATGTTATCAACGTAACCTTGTTATGCATGTTTGAAATAAACTAAACTTTTACCATAAATTACTACTCATCTTAATGCTGACACGTCTTACAGCAGGGCAGAGTTTAAGGGTGGGCGATACGGATAAGGATTCGATAACAAGTTGCAACACTGCCTGTATTGCCCAAACAGATACTATTTCTTTTTACTTGAATTTAATTTTCAAGATCATTCATTTCTTGATGATTATTATGAGTTAACCTTTCTGTTTTTATGGACAACATTTCTGCAGGCAGCCATTGTGTTGAGAGGGGTCCAGTTTGGGGGCCTTTGGGTCTTGTTTCTGCTATTCGCTTGGCGGGTTGCAGCTGAGTGTGAAGCTTCTGGGATGAGACTCAGCACCATCAAATCCAAGGCCATGGCTCTCAGTCGGAAAACAGTGGCTTGCACCCTTTGAGGTGGTAGCGAGGCCTTCCGCCCATGGTGGAGGAGTTTAAGTATCGTGAGGTCTTGATCACGAGTGAGGAAGACACTGGAGCGTGTGATTGACAGGTGGAGCAGTGAATGCAGTGATGCTGCCGTACCAGACTTTTAAAGTGAAGAGAGAGCTGGTTGATCTACAATATGTTCGCACCATCACCAATGATCATGAGCTTTGGATAGTGACAAAAAGAACACAAGTGGCCGAAATTTGTTTCCTGTGTAGGGTGGATGGACTCACCTTAAGAGAGAAGATGACTGAAGTGGTTCGGACATCTAGTCCGGATGCCTCTGCTACCAGTGAGGTGGTGGGAGACCACGGGGCAGACTTAGGACAAGCTGGAGGGATCATATCTCATGGCTGACCTGGAAAAGCCTTGGTGGCTTCCTGGTGGAACTGGAAAAGGTGGTCAGGGACCAGGAAGTCTGGACTTCCCTACTGAGACAGCAGCACCCGTGACCCGGATCCGAATAAGCAAAAGAGAATACATGGATCTTATTAGCTTAGATTATTAGATATTAAGAATAAAACAAGGGGCAAATATTTTAGGTAAACACAAACATTCCAAATTTGACAGCAACCCTAACTCCATGTTTCTCACTGAAGTTCCCAAAAAGGAACTCTCTGATATTGTCAATAAATCCAAAGCATCCACTGATCGACATGGAAATGATAAAAATGATTATTGAGATGGTAGAACCATTTTCAGACAAAATGAAAACAGCTAAAGTTTTCAACAACGGGGACAAATTACTATCCGCTTTTGCTATTTCTACTGTTTTCCAAAATCATTGAAAAGATATTCAACAACAGGTTGGACACATTTCTGAATAAGACGGACTTCCTGGCCCACAGCCAATTTGGATACAGAGCTAACATTTCTGCAGGCACGGCACTGATCGAAATTACCGAGAAAAAGACCAATTCTATAGATCGCAGAAAGTGCGCAGCTGCAGTATTTATGGATTTGACTAAAGCTTTTGATTCAATTAATCACAACATCCTAATTACAACATTAGAAAAGTATGGAAGCAGGGTTTTGAATTGGGTTAAACGCTACCTAGCAAACAGGAAGCAATACGTGAAGCCAGGAGAATATACATCTACAAGTTTAAAGATATAATGTGGCATACCGCAAGGGTCAATGCTGGGACCAAAATTATTTAACCTATAGCAGTGGTTTTCAAACTTGGGGTTTGGGAACCACCGACCTAAACATTGACGACATCTGCAGAGGGACAAAATACCTAAAGCTAGTACTATTTGCAGATGATACCACTGCTTTTTGTTCTGGAGAAAACACACTAGAGCTCAGAGGAAATGACAATACTAAAAAGATGGCTCGCTAAAAACGGATTATCACTGAGCTTAAGAAAAACTAAAATTGGATTATCCTGACTGATCTTTTTTTGCAGTACATTTAGCGAGTGAAGTGTACTTTTGTAGATATTTCCCATATCTCCATACTATACAGAGAGCATACAAATCCACTATTTCAAAAATCCACTGTTCCAACAAGAGAGGAGAAATACGACCTTAGGGAAACTGTAGTTTTAGTTTTGGGTCCTGAGCCTCAGAGAGAGAAGCTTTTACCCAAACTACGGTCACTGTCTTTTAATCCTTCATCACAAGTGAAAAGCCTGGGCGTGGTTTTTGACTCTTTATTCCACGCATCAAGAATATCACAAAGATCGTTTGTGATATTTGATCTACCGTAAAGAACATCGCCAGAGTTGGCCCCGTTCTCTCTCGGGCCGAGACACAATTATCACAAGTGATTATTTATTGACTACTGTAATGCCCTGCTTTTTGCCCTTCCCAAAAAGACCACGTCAGGTTTACAACTTGAGCCCCCTGGAGGTGGGCCCATATTACACCGGTTTTAGAATCACTGCATCGGCTCCCCTTGTGCTTCAGGATCAATTTTAAGGTTCTTTTAAAAGTGTCTTAATGGTCTTGGGCCTTCTTATCTTTCCGAACTGCTTTTACCTTACGAACCCTCACGGTCCCTGCGCTCCTCCGACAGCGGGCTCCTAGTCATTCCCAAAGTCAGGACACGCCCTTATGGAGAGGCTTCTTTTCAGTTCTATGGCCCTCGTCTCTGGAACATTCTGCCGAAGGACCTCAGGGCCGCAGAAAACATTCATGTTTTTAAGAGTAGGCTCAAGACCCGCCTTTTTAGTTTAGCTTTTATTCTTTCGTTCGTTCATTCATGAATTCATTCCTTCATTCCCTATACCGCTTGTCCTCATTACAAGTCAAGTCAAGAAGCTTTTAATTGTCATTTCAACCATATAAGCCGATGCAGTACATAGTGAAAGGAAACAACGTTCCTCCAGAAGCCTGGTGCTACAAAAACAACATATATTCGCATACAACACGACAGAGAGCTAAGGACTAACTTAGAACATAAAGTGCATCGTGTGCAGCCGAAGTGCAGAAACAGACAAGACAGTGCAGGACAAACAACAAAGAGCAAAAGTAATAACACCGAGCAAAAACCAAAAATGGATTGGGATTGTATTACAGAAACTGTAAACAGGATGTGAAGGTACAATATGTGCAAAAATAGCATACATAGCAGCAAAAGGTGCAAAATAGCATGTAAAAGTTGAACATGGTTGTAATAAATATGAGTATGATGGAGATGTGCATGAATATGGAATAAAACGGTGAAGGATAATATGTATCAATTCAAGTTCTGTGTGTTGAGAAGTCTGATGGCTTGTGGGAAAAAAACTGTTGCACAGTCTGGTTGTGGGGGCCCGAATGCTCCGGAACCTCTTCCCTGATGGAAGCAGTGTGAACAGTGTGTGTGGGGTCGTCCACAATGCAGTTTGCTTTGCGGATGCAGCATGTGGTGTAAATGTCCCTGACAGAGGGGGAAGAGACTTCGATGATTTTCACGCCCGTCCTCACTATCCTCTGTAGGGTCTTGCGATCCGAAACGGTGCAGTTCCCAAACCAGACAGTGATGCAGCTGCTCTCGATAGTCCCTCTGTGGAACATCGTGAGGACTGGTGGAGGTAGATGGACTTTCCTCAGCCTTCTCAGGAAGTAGAGACGCTGCTGGGCTTTTTCACTGATGGTGCTGATGTTTAGTGACCAGGTGAGGTTCTCCGTCAGATGAACACCAAGGTATTGGGTGTTCTTGACGATCTCCACGGATCATCTATCGATGATCTGTGGAGAATGGTCACTTTTGCTCTTCTAAAGTCAACAACCATCTCTTTCGTTTTGTCAACGTTCAGAGACAGGTTGTTGGCTCTACACTAGTCTGTAAGGTGTTGCACCTCCTCTCTGTAAGCTGACTCGTCGTTCTTGCTGATGAGACCCACCAAGGTCGTGTCATCTGCAAACTTGATGTCATTCGAGCTGTGCATTGCTACACAATCGTGAGTCAGTAAAGTGAACAGCAGTGGGCTGAGTACACAGCCCTGAGGGGCCCAGGTGCTCAGCGTGGTGGTGCCGGAGTTGCTGTTCCCGATCCGGACTGACTGAGGTCTCCCGGTCAGGAAGTCCAGGATCCAGTTACAGAGAGAGATGTTCAGACCAAGGAAGCTCAGCTTCGTGATCAGGTGCTGTGGGATGATTGTGTTGAATGCTGAACTGAAGTCTATGCACAGCATTCTGACAAAGGTGTCCTTATTATCCAGGTGGGTGAGGGCGAGATGAAGGGTGGAGTTGATGGCATCGTCAGTGGAACGGTTCGGACGATACGCAGACTGTAAAGGGTCCAGTGAAGGTGGAAGCAGAGACTTGATGTGCCTCATGACAAGCCTCTCGAAGCACTCCATTAGGATGGGCGTGAGTGCGACGGGGCGGTAATCATTGAGGAGACTGTAGACTTCTTCGGCACTGGGACATGGTCGTAGTCTTGAAGCACGTGGGAACAACGGTGCTGCTCAGGGAGATGTTGAAGATGTCAGTAAAGACATCCGCAAGTTGTACTGCACATTCCCTGAGCACCCTGCCAGGGATGTTGTCTGGTCCAGCAGACTTTCGTGAGTTAACTCTGCTTAGAGTCTTCCTCACTTGAGTCGCGGTTAGACGGAGCACCCGGTCGTCAGGAGGAGGTGTGTTTTTCCTTGCCGCCACGTTGTTCTGTACCTCAAACATGGCGTAGAAGTCGTTCAGCAGATCTGGGAGGAAGGCATCACTGTCACAGGTGGGTGATGGCGTCTTGTAATCCGTGATCGCCTGGATGCCCTGCCACATGCGCATGCTGTCTCTGCTGTCCTCGATATGGCCATGGATCTTCTCGGCGTGTGCGCGCTTCGCCTCTCTAATGGCACTCTAATGGAAGCTTCACACTCAGCTGCAAACTGTTCCAGTAAACGCTGGAGGTCACAGCGTTGAAGTCTTCCAGTAGAGCTGTGGGGTCACCAGCTGGGGTGCTCTCCAGAACCCCTCTGATAGACTCCAAGAAGGCTAGGTACTCTGAACTGCCGAAAAAACTGTTGTCGTTCATTCAGATATTTTGGGGTTTTCGCTTCCGAAGACAGAAGACAACTGAAAATGTAAATCTGCTCGTGCCCGTACAACACTTGGTATTGATATTATCGCTATTTGGATCGACTCGTCCAACCTGATCCTGGTTGTTGTACCACTATATGAGCAGTAGATGGTGCTATTGAGTTGTTAAGACCATCAATAGGAAGACCATGAGGCTCTTCCTATTGATAAAACTGAATATTTGTAATGTTATTCGCGTTTTTTTTATTTCGCCAATTAACGGTGCCAGGGCGCTGGGAAATACTTCATAAAATACAATATCAAAGCTTTGATACAACGTGATTAAACATATGACACCCATATATTCTTTTAGATTATAGACGTCATCAGTCCAGCGTGTACCCCTCCTCTGGTCCGAAGCCCTCTTACCCGTGACCCGGGTGAGGACAAGCGGTATAGAAAATGGATAGATGGATCACCAACTGTGTCTAAACGTGGCAAAAACAGCAGACGATTTGTCAAAAACCAATATAAAGTTCTCTACTTTTTTTCGTGTGTATTAATATAAAACATGTCATCTTTATAGCCGTGTACAACAAGACTTAGATACCAAAGTAAACATATAGCTTGAGAACTAGGCGTGCACTAAATAGGATCACTGTCACTGCCATCCACCATGAGACCGAAGTCCATTTTTCCGACCGCTCCTGAATGCCCCATGCGCTATCAAACCAGAGCAGCGGAAAACAGCTGAGAGAAAGGGTAGAGAAGACAAAATGGCGGAGTGAACGGGTTACGCTGTGGACCAACGGTTGCGACCCTTCAAGATAGTCTAATATATGTTTGGGACCGAAATGTTTGGATAGGAACTCATAATCGCCTGGAGCGTTATTGTATTGGCGTTTCAGCCATAAGCGTTCGGGGTCTTTTTTTTTCCCTCGACGATCCTCGCGATAGCGTTAGCATTTAGCTAACGTTGGCTGTTACTGGCTGGTCGTACAAGGCCGCAATATCTTTCGATTTAGATCGATTTGTATGTCGTTACTACTGCGTCATACAGTGTTTCTTAAAGGCTTTCGTATTTAATCGAATATATTTTGCGGATGGTAGCATTAAAAAGGTCAACAACCCGATAGTTGTTTGCAGTTGGCGCATTACGTTAGCGTAGTTTTGAAGTAGCGAACGCCGAGAGACTCAGGGCTACATTTATGTTTCACCACTTTAGTTCACCCACAGAACTGAATTTCCCGAAGTGAATCGCGTGACTGTTGTCGTTTGGTGGATATTATGGCGAGCAGCAGCGGCTCTAAAGCCGAATTCATTGTCGGTGGGAAGTACAAGTTGGTCCGGAAAATTGGATCGGGGTCTTTCGGCGACATTTATCTGGCCATCAACGTCACAAATGGAGAGGTAATACCCTTTTATAATTGTTTATAGTAATTTGACAACGTTACACGGAACGTCAGTTTATTACACAATTAATTACATAATTGCTAAACATGTACTTGTCCTGTCAGTTTCCTTGTCAGTCCACAGTGGCCTTCTTTGTGTTACACACGATTGATCATTTTCAACTCACGAAATGACTTGTTTTCGTTCGTGTCTAGACATTGTCGACGTCGAATGTATTCCATATGTGCTACGGACAAATCTGACGTTCACCTGTTCCGTGTGTTACGTTTAGGAGGTAGCAGTCAAATTGGAATCGCAGAAAGCCAGGCATCCACAGTTGTTATACGAAAGCAAACTGTATAAAATACTACAAGGTGGCGTCGGCATTCCACATATACGGTAAGGGCGTTCTTGGTACCTTGTATTGTCCTTGTAAACTAGTGTTTCATTGTTGTGTAATCGCTCCTCGCTTAGCCTACTCTGTTAGCACAGATTTGACGGTTATCATACTTTTATTTCACAACATCAATTCGCGGTGTTATTAGGGATCGTGCCAGTAAGATGATTGTGTTGTTTCGTTGCTAAATAGCAGCTATCGCTGGCGAGGAAAGCTCGCTAAGTGTTGGAAATGGCCGCTCCTCTTTTGTTGTTCTCAACATGTCTTCCTCTGCTCGGGATAGAAAATGGCGGCGCAGCCCAGCAGGGAAAACAAGAACTTTTTTTGTATTGGAACTTTATTTAAACATACAATATAATTCACAGCAGCAGTACAATTAACAGGATGACAAGTTAACATGATAACGGAAGAAAAAGGAAAAAAAGAGTAAATAAAATTACAAAATTAACAGGAAAATGATAATATAAAGGGAAAGGAGGGATGGAGGAGGTTCAAGGTTTCTCAGCATATATTCATTACATAGCTTCTTGGTCCTCATTGCCTTGGGGTTCAAAGAATAGTCTACCAAATATGACATCAGTAATACCTTAAACACAACAAAATGTGGCCGTTGCTTTTTAAACGTTACAGAATGGATATGATATTTTGCTATTTTAATTCCACTTGGTCAATTTTATCAATCTCAAAAAGTATATGTCTGAGAGTAGTTTTCATTGAAACTTTCACCGTGGCAATTACGAAATTGTTTAGATCGATCCAAAATACACAAGAATATGTAGAGTCCCAGAATAAATGGGATATTGTTTCCTCTGCACCAGCACAAAAACAGCACAGTGTCAATGTTCATTTTAAATTTGAGCAGGTTGTTCTTTACAGGGTAGCATCTGTGAAGTAATATTAATGTGATTTCTTTAACTTTATTAAATATTCCGGAGGCAATAACCGAGTGGTCTTCCAATCGATATCTTCACATAAGTAGTTCCAGTAAAAGACTGCTGCAGGTTTGAAAACTATTCCTTTGCGCAATTCTTCTTACACACTGATTTGAAGCTTTATCACTTAAGAGTGAGCATAAGTTTCCAATAAACAGACAATCAAAACTCAAGTCTGGAATTTTGCAATGTGGACCTTTTGGGGAAAACATTAATAACCTTCTAACACCTTCGGGTATTGCATCAAAAACAATAGCATACTCATGAGGTGTTACAGGTAAAGCATAGACTGAGCAAAGTTCTTTATATTTATATGAGTGACCATTTTCATTTAATAACTGACTAAAATTATATTCTTGTCAACCCATCTTCCAATATACAGTGATTTATTCTGATATCAAATGTCTTTATTGTTCCAAATATAATATCTATGTGTGAGTAATTGCGTTTGTATGCTGTTGACCGTGGAAGTTAGATCATTTTACTGGTAATTTTGAAACATTTTAATTACATCTTAGGGCTCCTACTGATTTGAAAACTTGGGTAGTAATGAAGTTCCATATTAAGTTGGGTTTCTTTAAGTATAATTTGATCCATTTAACTTGAAATGACGCATTTAGGCAGGCAAAACCTTAAATGTTAAAACCACCACACGCATGGTTGTTTAACATTACATTTTTTTAATATAATTTTGTTTTTCCAAATAAAATAAATTAAAGTTCTATTTTCTTACATGTCTTGAGAAGCATCACGAGCCGTAGCTGTATATATTAGTCTAGAAAGGCCTTCAACTTTAGCAACTAAGGATCTTCCAGTTATTGATAAGCCTCTTTGGAGCCAGAGATAAAATCTTTGTTTGACAGAACTAATAAGTGGGTCAAAATTTTCAGTTAACCTTGCCTTTTGATCTTTTTCAATATTGATACCAAGATGTCTAAGTTTATGTTTGACAGCATTCCCTGAGATACTTGTATTAGGGCATTCTTTCACTGGAAGAAGCTCACATTTTGTTATTTTCAGTTTTGAAACCAGATGCATTAGCCTTGATTGCTTTATCAATTTGAGATCTATCTTAAGAAAAGTGTTGCGTCATCTGCAAGTTGAGTAATGATTGGTGTTCAGTTAGTAATAGTGAGACCTTCACCATGGCTGTTTTGAATCTGATTTGAGAGAAACTGCATTAGCGTAAAAAAAGAAACGTTGAAATCAAACAACCCTGACGTATATCCTGATTTATATTAAATCTTTCAGTAGTGCCAAATGGAAGTTTGATGGAACTATTTGCGTTTTCATATAATAATGTTTTTATAGATTTCTTGAAAAGATCACCAAATCCAAACCTGAACTTGTGTTCAGATTCAAAAGCTTTATAAAAATTTAAAAATTGGATGAAATTTTCATAGGCAACTAGTCGGAATAGTCTAAAATGAGTAAAGAACTATCCTTATGTTATGTCTGCCACTCATGAAACCCAGACTGTTTCATCAATAATGCTTTTTAGTGTTCCTTTTAGTCTTTTAGCTAAACATATTGCCAAAATGTTATAGTCATTATTAAGGAGTAAAATTGGCCTCCAATTATCTATCAGCAACTTATCTTTCTGTGGTTTAGGAATCAACGTGATTAAACCTTGGGTTAGAGAAGGAGGAAGCTTTTCATTATTAATACTTTCTATGTAAAGTATGTGCAAAAAAGGTGCTTATTGTTCAGAGAACATTAAATGAAAACTCAGCTGTCAAACCATCTTTCCCAGGGCTTTTGTTATATTTCAGTTTTTCAATGGTATCTTCAATATCTTTTACAAGTGGAGCACCACACAATTCTTTATTAGTATTACCAACACTCGTAGTGCCAACTAAAGAATTGAAAAACCCTTCATATCTTTTGTTGAACATTCTGATTTGATATAATTTCTTATGTGTTTACACATTTCTGAAATCTTTGTAGGATCTTCTGTGACAACTCCATCTGAGCAAAGTTCGTCATGTTATTCGCATTGTTTCGTTTCTCCAATTTGAAAAAGTAAATTGAATTTTGCTCCCCTTCTTGATTGTACAAAAGCACCTTTTGCTTTGTAAACATATAGCTTGTCTAATTTCAACTGCAAAATTTGAGGTTTGTGTCTACCATTGTCTGTTAAATTATCAGATGCCTGTGAGGATAATGAAATCATTTCTGTAATTAGTTTAGCTTCTTACTTTTTATTTGTTTTATCATTTCAGCTCCAAACTTCCTTATGTGATCTTAACTCATATTTGAGGAACTCTCAATTACTTCCAAATATATTTTCAGCACATGCCTTTCTCCAGCTTTCATCTATTTTCAATTTTATCTCATTCACCAATTTTTTTTATTTAAAAGAGGGGAGTTATTCAATTTATTTATTTATTTATTTATAAGTTATTCAAAGTGCCTCATGGTGAATTGCAAAATTACGGGTCTTGGTTTTTGTGGCGAGTTTTTAAAGCGTCTTGGTCCAAGCCTGTGCACGGTGTCAAATACATCTTGAAATTTTGCTCTACGGTCAGGAGCAATTGTTTGAGAGACTTCAATTACCTTTTTTCGGACATCTTCTCCGCCTTCCTCGGCTAGGCCATGAAGACGCAGATTCCATCTCCTTTTGTATCTGGCCAATTTCATTATCTTATTTTCCAAATCTTGAACGGTCTTCTCCGTGTTGCTAATTCTTTTCTCATTCAGTGTTGCCATCACTTCAACTTCATTCACTTCTTCAGTTATCTTTTGGCTAATGCTAGACCCTTGCTCATCGATGGCCATTTTCAGCGTCATTTTCAGATAATAATCTCCGCTTGTTGATCCTCCATTGCTCTTTTTTTATATAAGCGCTTTTCCGACGTCGGACCATAAGTGTTAGAATGCCTACCAGAGCCTGAATTCTTTTGCATGGCGAAATGACTCGCTAGCGTAGGTTTTCTTTGCTGCTTTTTAATTCTTTTTCACTACCGAGTGAGTTTGAGTTTAATGACTACACCGCTATCTTGGCCCTTCTCGGGAAAACAAGAACTTGAGTGTCGCGCTGCGTCGGTAAGAGCAGAATTGCATTAAACTGCATTGCATTTTGACGCTGTGAGACGGAGTGGTGCAAACATTCACCAACATTCCACACTGGTGCAGTAGTTGTTCATTTGAGGATCGTTTCATGTGGCTAGAACATGTTGCTTGCTGCATTTTAGCGAGTGTTGGATAATAATTGTTGGTATTAGCACCGGTTATAGACTTGTCATCAGTCTGTGTGCAGAAACTTCTAGAAGACAACTTTCATGATCATATTTACATTTTCCTTAATTATAATGTCTGAATTGTTGATCATGCTGGAGTCATTTCAAATGGCAGAAGGAGCAGTATGCTTTATTGGCATCCCTCGCCACTTTGCGTTTCAAATTTCGCAGCTTTACTCTTAATACGGGGTTTCAAAAATATATTAAGAAATCATGTCTTTTTGTGGTTGAATATGACCTATTAATCATATTTAAATATTTAAGCAAATGTTTGTTAGTTTTTGCCCAAATTAATCATTGTTATGAGTAAAAAGGGCAAAATGAAGTAAAATACGAGTACATATAAGGTATTTACAAGATGCATTCAAAGATGTTTTAATTATTTGTTGTGTTCTATACCGATCACTAGTTGTCAGTAATGTTAAGACTAGGTCACAACCGGTCATACGGACTCTTACGCCCACCTACTTGCAAAAAAATGCAGAAACTCACTGAGGCAGTGCGAGTGACTTGCTGTTTTTTGAGCTGTAGACTAGCCGCAGAGATTTTTGTCATGTCAGACAAACTCGAAGGTCCCTTAACAGTTTTTCGAATCGTATTGCAAGTTGTGACCTAGGCTGTAATTTTGGGTGAGACACACAAGCAGCATTCTTGATTCCTGGAACAACAGGCTTTTATTGCAGGTTTGAATTTTCTCACCCTTAACACAAGCCACCGTTGCACCAAATGCAGGCAAATATAAAGGTCAGATCTGAACACTTCTGGTCTCCTAGCAGCGCCGTCCCACATTTATCGCAGGTAATTGCTTTTGTGATCAGAGAAGTTAAAGAGCATAGAAAACCTGTTTACATCTTTTAAAATATAGTGTTTATTATTAAAGCGCCATAGACATGAAATAACACCTATTGTCACTTTTGAGCCTATTCTTTGTTTTCGACCACATTGTACAACACTTAAAACGCAGGATACACGGTCACTGCAGGGAAAAGGCAGCCGCTAATAGGATATAGCAAGTTACAGTGCTAACTAGTTTCCCTTCAAGTTATTGGTTCTAAAGTAAAGGCTTTTACGCACCAAAGTCACTAAATTTGCGACAGGCAGCATTGCTGAATTTAACCTGCCATGGAGACAAATAGGGTGCACATTATACAATATAATGTAGTTACTATTTTACACCAGGAGATGGCAGACATCTGTAGCTTCAATCTGAGCAACATTTGTGGCCTTGTTTCTATGCAAAGTTTAGGAGTTTGAGTTTGAACATCCGTACAGAAGAGTTCACAGCAGTGGGCTGCAGCCAGTCCACTCCCTATGGCAGTCCACAAAGTAGCACATTTTGGAGTTTTATTGTGTCCGGGCTGGCGGAAGGGAACGTCCCAGAGGAACATTTTACTGCTCAGAAGACAAATTTAGGATCCTCATCTGATTTTAGTTTCTATTTTGTATAAAATGTTTTGCATGTAATTGGCGACTCTAAATTGTCCATAGGTATGAATGTAAGTGTGAATGTTTGTTTGTCTATATGTGCCCTGCGATTGACTGGCGACCAGTCCAGGGTGTACCCCGCCTCTCGCCCAAAGTCTGCTGGGATAGGCTCCAGCATCCCCGTGACTCTAATGAGGATAAGCAGTATAGAAAATGAATGAATGTTTTGCATGTTTCTCCTAATAGACAACGGACGATACGAATTGCGCACATGGTCAAAAATTACATTTTTCTTGATAAAACAGCACCTTAACTTACCACTTCCACATGGAATGGCAGCGCAACCCCCACCCCACACACTTGTCATTCCGGACATGCCATGGCTGACTATGGAGTGCGAAGCAGGGTTTCCCCTAGGATCTTCTTAAGCTGTGGTGGTGGGTGGCATGGGACTGCTGCCACTGTGTTGTGCTACTGCTGTGTCTGCAATTTTTTTTTACGACAAAAAAACGACTAAACAAAACAGCCATTGCTGTTTATCTGATGTTTAAGTAAAAAACAAACAGCCATAGATCACTCACTGACGTTGGGGGGTAGGTTTGATTGAAAGGTTTAAAGTGTGCATAAAGCATTTTATGTGCGCTTCCAATAATGCCTTTCACACTACCATTTCCATAATTTTATTATTTATAATAGCAATGCCATAGTTCAGTCTGATTGAATTTTGGTTGCCTTGTTCTGGCGATAACGTTTCTCCATGAGATCTTGCAAGACCACTCTAAATAAGCCATTTAAGATGTAAATAAAACTGCTGGAGCAGCGTCAAAATAAACTTTTTCCCCACAAAACCTTAGTGATGAGTCGAGCGCCTTTCTCACCAAGCAATGACACCTAGTGGCCAATGTACTACATTCATAATTACAATGCTTCCTTTGCCTTGCATTTGTATTTTAGTTCATGTATCCATTTTATGCTTCCATTTTATTTAGTTTTTTTTAAAGTGATTTTGTAAGTTTGCTTACTAACAAATGAAATTATCAGTTTATAATTTCAATGGTAGGTTTATTTGAACACTGAGAGACAACAAAGACAAAAGTCCAGAAAAACGTGTTTCAAAAAGAGTTATAAATTAGCATTTCCCTGAAGAAATAAGTATTTGATCCCTTTGAAAAACGTGCCTCAGTACTTGGTGGCAAAACCTTTGCTGGCAATCACAGAGGTCAGCCGTTTCTTGTAGTTGGCCAGAAGGTTTGCACACATCTCAGGGGGGATTTTAGCCCACTCTTCTTTGCAGATCCTCTCCAAGTCATTAATGTTTCGTGGCTGATGTTTGGCAACTCCAACCTTCAGCTCCCTCCACAGATTTTCTATGGGATTAAGGTCTGGAGACTGACTAGGCCACTCCATGACCTTAATATGCTTCTTCTTGAGCCAATCTTTTGTTGCCTTGGCTGTGTGTTTTGGATCATTGTCATGCTGGAATACCCAACCACGACCCATCTCACCCAACACTTGACAGTACATGGCCCCATCCATCCTCCCTTTGATGTGGTCCAATTGTCCTGTACCCTTGGCAGAAAAACACCCCCAAAGCATAATGGATCCACCTCCATATTTGACGGTGGGAACGGTGTTTTTGGAGTCGTAGGCAGCATTCCTCCTCCAAACACGGCGAGTTGAGTTGATGCAAAGAGCTCAATTGTGGTCTCATCTGACCACAACACTTTCACCCAGTCTTCCTCTGAATCAGTCAGATGTTCAGTGGCAAACTTCAAACAGGCCTGTAGATGGACTTTCTTGAGCAGGGGGACCTTGCGGGCAGAGCAGGATTTTAGTCCTTCACGGCGTAGTGTGTTACCAACTGTTTTTGTGGTGACTATGGTCCCAGCTGCCTTGAGATCATTGACAAGTTACTCCCGTGTGGTTCTGGGCCGATTCCTCACCAGTCTCATTATCATTGAAACTCCACAAGGTGAGATCTTGCATGGAGCTCCAGACCGAGAGAGATTGGCAGTTAATTTATGTTTCTTCCATTTGCGAATAATTGCACCAACTGTTGTCACCTTCTCACCCAGCTGCTTGGCGATGGTCTTGTAGCCCATTCCAACCTTGTGTAGGTCCACAATCTTGTCCCTGACATCCCTGGAAAGCTCTTTGGTCTTGGCCATGGTGCAGAGTATGGCATCTGGATTGATTGATTACTTCTGTGGACAGGTCTCTTTTATACAGGTAACGAGCTGAGAGGGTTGCCAATGTCAGCTCGTTACCTGTATAAGATCCACCTGGGAGCTAGAGATCTTGCTGACAGATTAGGGGATCAAATACTTATTTCCTTCATGGAAATGCAAATTAATGTATAACTCTTTTTGAAACGCATTTTTCTGGATTTTTTTTGTCATTGTTGTCTTTGTGTTCAAATAAACCTACCATTGAAATTATAGACTGATCATTTCTTTGTTAGTGGGCAAACTTACAAAATTAGCTGGGGTTCAAATAGTTTTTCCCCTCACTGTATGTGAGAAGGGTACTCCTCAAAGGGTACTCCTATTTTGAAGGCCGAAAAGATGTTCGGTGTGTGAGAGTCTCTTTATGGCTAACGAGCTAGGTGCAAAAATAAATGTGTTTATCTTTTTTCACTCAGAAACGGCTATATAGTTCCACACACAAATGTTCCTTCTCACAACGACAGCATTTCAGTCACATGATGCCATTTTCCACAAAATTCAGCATTTATCAGTAAATTCCGTTGTTGTTGGCAGATTTCGGAAATCATAGGGCCCTATTTGTTGGTAATACTTTTATTTTAAAGCTGTCCAACATGTTGGGCTCGCTGCCTCGCCTCCACGCATATAACCTTTGGGCTCATGTTTAAAACTTCCTGCAGTTTATCTTTTCTTCTTGCATTTCTGTGACTTTTCTCCAACTCTGTTCTTGCAATTACACTAACAGTACCCATTTCCAAATGACAATAGCCTGCTAGTCAACTACAGATTTCAGCCAACACCTATAACGCACAATATAACTGAATGAGAACAATTCATCATTAACTCTGATACTATCATAGATGTATCAGAGCAGGTTTTTGTAAAATCGTGCAAAAAAATTTGTCAAAATGATTTAAAAACAGCTGGAAATTAAATGGATTCTTTTCGCAAAGGAAAATCTGTAATTTCATATACTGCTGGGCAAATGCTATAAAATTAGAGTCAGTTTATGGTCACACCCAGGGAGTAAGAACTAGACCTGTCAAATTGATATGTTACTGTCAAACGCGTAATTTTGTGGAAAGTGATATAATGTGACTGAAATGTCAGTTTTCTTTATTTAAAAGCTCTTGACATTCCAATTACAATGGTATAGGTATATTTTGGATTTTTTGACATGAAGTTGTATGACATCCCCATCATTAGCGTAGTACATCAACAATAACTTACCCCACCCCCCGTTGGGGGATTTGATTTAAGTGATCCAGTTAGTTGCTGGGGATACATAAGTAAAAAGTTTGTCTTCTCAAAACAATGTGCTTTCAAAAGAGTAATACATTTGCGATGCCTCCCCCCAAAAATCAGATCTTTTTATCGATCTTTCGGTTTTCTCTCCAACCACTTTCTCCAGCAGGCGTTTTAATTGATGAGCTCCCCTCCCTCAAAAAGAAGGATGGTATAATCATTAAAATCACCTGCTTTTAATGACCAGCGGGAAAGAAAACCTGCAGGGCCTCAACCCTTTTTGGTGCAAGTTTGACACCTCTGCACCACACTGATGGGGATGTCATACAACTTCACATCAAAAATCCGAATTATTCCTTTAAGTACTCTTGAGAAATCATTGTCGTATATTACCACATTAATGAAAAAAAATTACAATAATGACAACAACATTGTTTATTTGATATGATTTGTCGGACAATTATTATCCAGGCTTAATGCAACATAAACACTTATCAGTATGTTGCCCATTGTTGGAAATATGATGAAGCGGATTGTCTGTATTTCATTGCATGTGTGCAAATACAGTGGTGTGAAAAACCATTTGCCCCTTTTCTGATTTTTTATGCTTTGGCATGTTTGTCACACAAAAAGATTCAGGTCATCAAAAAATGTAAATATTAGTTAATGAAAACAAAACTAAACGCAAAAAATGCAATTTTAAATTGAAACTTTTTATATAGTGAGGTAAACCAAAAGATCCACAAAGCTACCCATTAAGCAGATATGTAAAGAAATCCAGGAACAAATGAGAACGAAAGTAATTGAGATCTGTCAGTGTGGAAAAGGTTATAAAGCCATTTCTAAAGTTTGGGGACTCCAGCGAATCACATTGAGCCATTACACACAAATGGCATAAAAGCCACGGTGGTGAACCTTCCAAGAAATGGCCAGCCAGCTGAAATTACCCCAAGAGCGCAGCGACGACTCATTCAGAGGGTCACAAAATACTCCACAACATCCAAACAACTCCGGGTTTCACTTGCCTCAGTTAGGGTCAGTTTTGACTCCACCACAAGAAAGTCACTGGGGAAAAACAAGTTAAAAGATAAAACCACTGCTGAATATAAAGAACATTAAGGCTTGTCTCAATTTTATTTCATCTTTATATTTTATGTCTACATGGCCTTAATAATGTTAAACAACATATTTAAAAAGTAATAACTAGGTGTTCTATGCTGTTAACTACAAAATAATTGCATTTATAGATAGGAAAGGAACCGTGCTTTGTGAAAATTTACATTGCACCATCTGAACAAATTAAATGTGCTGAACAAGGGCATACTCTGAAGCGTTTTCCCAGAAACAGTTACCAGTAGGGATGCACCGATTACAATTTTCTGGCCTGACCTTAGCCCGGTCATCCACAATCCATTCACATATGGTGGCGTTACGCTCCCGGCGCTCGGCAAAAATGTTGTTCTGCAGCATACCGGTAGTATACCTACTGGAGGCATGGCGTAGGAATGTTCCTTTTGTATATGTAAGAAAAATTTATTTGTTTTTGAAGCAGGATGTATTTGTTTGATAGATGTTTTTTTCCTTGCAAAAGAAAATGCGTTATTTTGTGAAAGTTGTTTTCTATTTGCAAACCAAACTGACTTTGAGTTGTTGTGCGTGAGTAAAACATGTTTTGTGTGTTTGAGGTTTTGGCATGATTTTACCTCCATTCCAGGGCTTCTTACTGCAGCTAACTGGTAGCATTTTGAGACTAAAATATGAGACATTGCAAAGAAAATTTAATCTAATTGCGCCTAGATAAAAGGACGCGTCCCTTATTGAGTTGACAAGGAGATACACTTTGTCCCTAATTACCATGAGAATGACAAATTGTGTGTAAAATGCAGAGTAGATTGTCACAGGCTAAACCTATCAAAGCTAGAGTGTGTGATTGCTCACTTTGTTTCTCAACTCACATTTTGTTTACTTACTTTGTCTGGCTGTTACAGTTCTTCTGAGCAGACAGCTCCAAATGTGACTTGTATTTTTTTTTTCTTTTACCACAGTGACATTTTGTATTTAAAACATAGAAGCAATGCGGTTAGTTCAGAGCTTGTTTTTGACGCAAGGGGAAGCTACCAGTGGCTATCACGTTCATAGGGTACTTTGTCATTTACCAACCTTGCTTAGGGAAGATAGATTATTGCAGATAAACAATTTTATTGTCGACATTATTTTGAGACCATTTTTTCATTAATGCAATAATATATGGCATAATAATGCAAGTACACCATATCAAAAGCAACTTTAATTTCTCAAGAGTATTTAACATTGTAAATTAAACGTCAAGCGTTTTAAATAAAAATTAAACAAAAGACAGAAAAGCCCAAATGAAAATCAAATGGACTTTAATCTCTCAACCAAAATTGCACTTGAAACAAAATCATTACAGTTACAATATTTGTTTACAATATTTATGATTTTATATTAATAATTAAATATTTATGATTTTGCATGTTGGCCTCACAGTCAGGAGGTTCTGGGCTCGAATATCTGTTGGGCTTCTCTGTGTGAAGTTTGGATGTTCTCCCCGTGTGTGTGTGTGTGTGAGGGGGTTTTCTCCGGCTACTCCGGTTTCCTCCCACATTCCGAAAACATGCATGTTAGGTTAATTGGCAACTCTTAAATTGTCCATAGGTATGAATATGAGTGTGAATGTATGTCTTTGTTTGTCTATATGTGCCCTGCGATTGACTGACGACCAGTCCAGGGTGTACCCCGCCTCTCGCCCAAAGTCAGCTGGGATAGACTCCACCATACCAGCGACCCTAATAAGGATAAGCAGTAAAGGGGGAAAAAATTAATGATTTTGAGCCAGTGTTACTGTTATTGTATGAACATTGAAAAATATATATATATAACCAGAAAAACTCTTGAGGTTCACATTGTGTATCAATCCAGACCAGGGTTGCGAGATTATTCGAATAAGTCGAGTACCTCGATTAAAAAAAAAAAAAAAAACTGCTGGATTTGTTTCTGCGTCGATGTATCGCTTACATCAACCATGCATTTCATGCGATGTTTGAGACTGAAGAGGAAGGAGAGCGTGACAAAGCAGCAAAACAGTAAGAATATACAATTTATATAAATATATATATAACAGCAAGGTGAACACTGTGACGCGTATCCGGCACTTGCATACCTCAATGGCGCATCTTATGTTGCATCATCTCCTAACGAATGGAACAGAGGTTCCGAGTTGTAAATTTAAATGAACGTAATCAATGAGATGAAGGTTAATGTACATTATTAATGTAATGTTAGCCATGTGGATGGCTAGCTTTCTCTTCATTATTACCGCTGTCGTGTGGAAGTTTATTACGATGGTAACATTACTTCACACAGGGTTTAATTCATCTGCAAAAACACGGTGCTATGAGTTCAAATGGAAAAACATTTTAGCTCACTAATCAGTAGCTGCTCATTTCCAGAAAATAATACTGTTATGGAGCAACAGGGTTCTTACCCAGTGAGACGCTCAAAAGGGTTTCAAACTCGCGCGCCATTAGCGGCCCACAGGATCAACTTTTGCGGCCCCTTACTAGACATGAAAGAGTAATGTGAATGTTTTTAAAAATCTTTTTGATATGCTTCTACTTTTTAGAGTTGACCTACTGCAGACACATGAGATAACACTTAACAATGTTGAAATCAACTTAAATGCCGCCGAAAGTTGGTGGAACCTCCTCTTAGCTTCACTTGCACTAGGTTCATTCCATTCACAATGGGAAGCTAGCATGCTCTAGTGTGGTTGTGTGTGAAACTCGGGCTGGATGAGTATATTTTCACCATGTTGTATTTTACTGCTTTAACGTAAAGAGTATGTTACAACTCCTCATGACGACTTGCAGGTTCTGAGTGAAAAAACATAAACATGTAGACTTTTGCACACACAGAACATCCTTCTGGCCTTCAAAATAATAATAATAATAGTATTGGCACATGTCTACCTGTGAACAAAATATAATTTAATAAAAAATACCTTACATATGCAGTTGGAATTTCATGAGTGACTACATCTACAAGCACGGACTTAACTGTTTGTTGACAGTATTGTAGTAATGTGTGCAGAGGCTGACGTCCCATTAGGAAAGTTAGACAACATCCGTTCCTCAATCAAAGGGCTAAATTGTCCATTGATGGAATTTATCAGTAAATGTAAGGTTTGCACTTAATTATCTGACCTTTTTATTCACCAACTCAAATCACACACACTACAAAAGTAAGTGTAAAATGTAAAAAAAAATTGAATTTGGGAACAAATAAATCAGATTTCATAAGGCCCTGCCCATGCAGCAAACACACCTTTGCACATGAGGATAAGATTGGTGGATAGGATCGGTTTCATTCGTAAGAATAGGCGAAATCTTGATACATAAAAATTAAGGAAATTTGAACCCTTAATTACCAGGCATGTATTTTACCAGGTAAAATTTCATTCCATTTTCTTCCGCTTATTCGGGTCTGGGTCGCGGGGGCAGTAGTTTCAGTAGGGAAGTTCAGACTTCCCGGTCTCCCGCGACCGCTTGAGAGCTGAGCCGGAAGGCAAAGACGTGCCTCGTAGCCGGATAACGCTTTTAACATTGTTAGTTAATGTAAATTTGTGTGAGATGAGCAACTTGCTGTCAAACACCAAATTTGCTAATAGGTAAAGTGTTTACATTTTTGGCTCAATAATATTAAAAACTCACCCTCGTGACTTCTCATTTTAGGTGGTATGGCCAAGAGAAAGATTACAACGTCCTAGTCATGGACCTGCTTGGCCCCAGCCTTGAGGACCTGTTCAACTTCTGCTCTCGTCGTTTCACCATGAAGACAGTCCTTATGTTGGCAGACCAGGTAGCTCCCACACATCACATTTTTATGCCGTCTTCTGATGTGATTATTTTGCATAGGGGGTTCAACAATGGGTAGGGTGCAGGGATGGACGATATGGCCTAAAATCCTTATTGTGATATGTATCCTTATTCTTTGGCATGTAAATTATAATAGAAGTATTTCAAAACGGCCTACTGGTGAAACAGGCCTTTGGCTGCTGACATAGGCGGTAATATATTGCATCCTTTTTTTATGTGTTCTGTATGTTGTAGTCGCTCTTTAGACTAATTAAAATGTACTTGCCAAGTGGCTAGGTTGTGTCATCAAAATGCATTATTAGGGAGAAAGAAACCATGTTGCTTAAGCAATGTTAGCTTAATTGGCGACTCTAAATTGTCCATAGGTATGACTAAGTGTGACTGGTTGTATGTCTTTGTTTGTCTATATGTGCTCTGCGATTGACTGGCGACCAGTCCAGGGTGTACCCCGCCTCCCGCCCAAAGTCAGCTGGGATAGGCTCCAGCATACCCGCGACCCTAATGAGGATAAGTGGCATAGAAAATGAATGAATGAAAGAAACCATTTAAATTTGGCCAATGTTATAAATTTTTATTCTTTCGCTTTCTGCATATCGTATTCCTAATTAATGTATACCCATTCTGTCAGCAGACAAAAGTTGCTCAAATCGCCAATCTTTTCATTTTAGATGATCAGCAGAATTGAGTATGTACACACAAAGAACTTCATCCACAGAGATATTAAACCAGACAACTTTCTCATGGGCATCGGCCGTCACTGTAATAAGGTAAGATGAACAAAAACAATTTTAAACACAGTTGATTGTGTGTCAGCTGTAGTCATGTTAACCTTCCTGTCTAATTTTAAATTTTTAAAAAACAAATTGTGGTTTGTGATTCATGCCACCAACAATGTTAAAAAGTACACACTAGCCCTTTTTCCACCAACTATTTATAGTCTGTCCACTTCTCATAGCTTCCCTTCTTTTGCTCTTGTCTCCAAATGATCTATCATTACCTTTCTTTTCCCGGTAAAGTTGGTGGAAATGTGCAGAGGTTTGTCAAAATCCCAGGTAAGTTCCAAAATAGTTCCTGCGGTAAGAAAAGGGGTAATGTTTTTAATGTGTTGGCTGGTCATATCATGGCCAAAAGCAAGATTTACAACGTCAGGCTTTCTATGCAGCAGGCAACATATGGTTTATTGTTTACTCTACAATGAGATTTTGACCAGTGTTGGGCGATATGGACTTTAGGATGTATGATGATATTTTTGGGATGTATCATGATATGATCGACACCAAACCGCTTTAATATAGCCCAACAACATTTAGCAACAATTTCTTTGTCTATAGTCTCTGCTTCTCCTCCGCCTTTAGCCATGCTAATTTTCTGTTTTTTGTTGTCACTGCTCTTGATTGCTGTGGTACAGTGCCACAGCGCACAGTTGGAGGACAAATAACTTTCTTTCTGTTTTCATTTATACTGGTATATAAACAGTATCGCCAACTCTTAATTTTGACAGGCTAGCTTTATTTCACAAAACTAGTTTTATTTTACAAAACTTATATAATGGCATCATGACTTGCAGTACAAAATGCTGGTGCAGTGGTATCTACACCATATGCTCATGTTAATCCAACTGTTTTTTTGTCACTATAACCTGCTTGGCCATTCTGGTGCTACCAGTCTCACTTGAGCAGAAATGTGTGTGGCTAAAATGTAATTCTCCTCAATATACAATTTGTATCGTTTTATTGACAAAATAATAGCTTACGCCTGCCAGTTGAGCAAAAACAACTTTACAATGTATTTACAATATATTTTTACATAGATAGTAACTTGACAAGTCATTTTAATTGTTTACATTCATAGATGTTGCGGGTAGTTATCAATAGTCTTGTTAAATTTCCTTAACATCCTTTTTATGACATATCCCAGTTAGCTACCCCAAATTTTGTTACGCGTCTTGTCTTTTGGAGTTATCTGGGCACTGCAAACTGCTGGCATTATATGCCGTTTGAAAAGAGTATATCTGCACCTCCGCAATAAACACAAATGGTGTAAGGCAAAGGAATATTGACATGTAGCTGCAGAAGTAGTTTATTTGATGGGCCTTTGTAGGCCACCAATGGTTGCTTATGGTTTGGTATGAGAGAGTTCATTTGTCAAGCTATTGCAGCCCTGAATATCGGCCAATAATTATATTATTCCATATTCGCACGAACCATACATACTTCTATAACTTAGTTTTGTAATGTGGAACGTTAGAAAAAGCTTGATCCAGTGATATTACTCACAACAATAATCAGCAAGTGCAGGTACAAAAAAAAAGACCTGTTTAAATTTTAAGCATCTGGATTATGCTTTAATCCATAATGTACCGGCAGTTGGCATAGTATAGCTAGGTTTGAGGTGCTCAATTAAGTGATCAATGGGGGCTGATCATCTTTTCTGTTATTGCTTCATTAACTGGGTTTCCTCTAGGATGTTTTTTTTTTTTTTAAGCTGTGTTGGTGGGAGCTGCAGGCTGCCACATCTGTGGTGTGCCGCAGCTGTGTTTGCAATTTTTGCTATCTGTTAAAATTTATATTACAACAAGAACCAATCAGCCAAGTAAAGAGAAAAGAGTGACCGTCATTACTTTAAGAAATGTTTAGTCAGTCCGGAAAATTGCAAAAACTCTGTATCCCCAAAAGAAAGTGCGTCCAACTTTTTGGCCTGTACTCTATATCTGTTAATACAATTTATTACTTAACATTGTTTTCAAGTTAAAAATAATTTTAGAAATGCAAGTTTAAAAATCATTTTTAAGGTGTGGAGGCTTGTTGTCGTGGCGGTGCACCATGATTGACATGTAGCAGAAACCCTAATTTAATTTTATAATACTTCTGGGTCAAAAATGTGCATAGTACCGTTTCACATGAGGACTGATAAATTGATCAGTAATCATCTGTCTTTTATTCTGGTTTGATGTTGGCATCCTTGCGTTTGAACGTGTTGAATTTGAGCTTCACTTTTTTGTCCCCTCATGATGGCTGTGGTTTAAGTCTGCATGCTAATTTAATACCAACTTGAAGGGGGAAACATATCGATCATGATAAAGCACTATCTGAAGTTCAAAAATCCATACAACTAACAATAAATCATCGTTTTTGGATGACTCCCCACTCAGTGATTGTGGTTGGTTGTGGTTTTCACCGCTACGCCGTGCGTGAATTGGAACACCAATATAAATGAAATCTTTTGAGCAACTCAACTCAACAACTAAGTGAACAACTTCATGCTTTGTTGCCTTTCTGCTCTGTTCTCCTTGCGTTATGAGGTGTTCAGACGCATCATAAGTGAGTGTTCAGCGCTAATTTTTTTTTCATTTTTATTCATGTACCCTCTATGACAATTGGTGTACCCCTGGGAGTGCGCTTACCCCGCGGTAACACCATTATCTCTAATAGGAAAAAATGTCTAGAGCCCTTAAATGATTTGCTTTTGTGGTCATGAGTCTGGGAGGGCCGTCCCAACACCTCCAAAGTGGGCTAAGGG
>QODF01000456.1:212775-261160 GCA_024372805.1 Oostethus manadensis | reverse complement strand
AAAAAAAAAAAAAAAAAAGTAATAATCCGGAAATACTCTGACGTTGATATTGTGTGTCAATTCAAACGTCAGCTCATCTGCATATACATTTCCTTGCTTCACTTTTAGCAACAGTTTGTGTGGATTACACTGTTTACAAATAATGAGGTGTAAAGTTTTGGGGATTTTGGTCAAAGTACATGCAGCAAAATGCATTTACTGCATATTGAGTTGTCATGAATCAGGGCAATTATAATGCAAGTTTCACTGTTTTCTATTTATTTGTCCTTGTCACAAACTTTGTCAAACAGCTGAAAATTGACTTAAGATTGTGTTTTACACACAACAGGCACGGAAAAAGTATTCAACACCATTTCTTCTGTCAATTCAATATGTCTGCAGTGTATATTCACATTGCAACTGCTTCAAATCACTATTGTCTGCACATCATGACCCTCAAAGTAACTCTGATGCCGTTGGTATGCCTGTGAATACTCTGATTCGCCGGTACTTCTATCTGAAGAGTCACCCATTTTGCATTTGCTTGCTTGTTACTCCTCATCCCAACACTCTGTGTATACACTTGCTAGCAAACAAACACGCATACGCACATCAATTGTGAGAGGCCCAGTGCCATCACTTCTATATTGCTGTATTACTGCGATTTTTCTGACTTTGTAGATTATCTTCTGTCTTATTTGTAGCCATTTTGATTATTCAAAAAAGATCATTTAATAATACCTCTTAGATCTAGATCACTCGCACGCATAGACAATTTGAATTTTGAGGCTGTTAGTTTTCAAAATAAACAAAAAACATAACTTCATGTCAGTTTCATACTTAAAATTAAAACAATGTACCAATTTAGGCTACGCCCATTTCTGATTAAACCCACTTTCGGTTTATGCTCCACCCACTGCGAGTACAAATACGGATAGAGATAATTTAGATAAGTGAACGGATACAGATAGTGGTGTACTCATGCATCCTTAGTGTTTTGCCAAGTCTAATTTTACTTTATCACTTTCTTTTTTCTTTTACTTGCTGCCACCAAAAGAGTCTGCCACATGCTTAGGAGACATAATGAAAGTTTGTTAAGAATGTAACTAAAAATAACAAAGGTGACTATGTTCTTCCTTGATCTAGTGAAGTGCGATTATCTATTACTGCGTCTACGTATTTTTCTGCCTTGCGCACACAACTACTTCTCTTTTTCTTTACATAAATTTATCATTTACCTTCATGGATGTTGAGCTGCTTCTTTTACTGTGATGCTATTGGGTAGGAGTGCGAAAATCCACCTGTAACTCACTGTGGTGTCATTGTGCTTTCTGTTGGTGCAGTTTCAGTCTGTTGGGCAGAAACTATTCAATATTTAGCAACGTCTTATGTTGTCAAAAGAGCATAGTATGAAAACAGCAATGGATGCTGACATCCATCCCTTGTAGTATCAGTTGTATATGGGGAAATGTGACTCAGAATAATAATTTAACTATATTTAAATATATAACGGATATGAGTGAGGCTGTTTTTTCACAGAAGATGCAGCTCATTCACTCTGTTTATTTATAAATACGTGATAAAGCGTGATAATACAGCATTTCTGACAGCATACATGATTGACGTAGTGACATAATAGCTGCGTGGCTGCAGAAGCATTGTATGTAGCAGTTACCGGTGTTACAATTCGACCTTAAAACATGTATAAAGGTGGACAAACATTAAATGATAATTTAGTGTGGCAAGTGTAGGAGTTAGGTTTAGGTCAGAGGTTTGCAGCATGGGCCTCTTTAATTGTTCTTTTGTAGCTCCAACTGATTTATGCTTTTGTGTAGTCAGCTATGACGTCCCTCCTGACGCCGTCATGAGTCTTCAAAAGTTCTGCATCGGAGTTGGGTGTTTGCTGTGCAATTTTCTAGCAAATTGGTAGCGGCAGTGTTTTCTGGTTGGCCAATTTGGTGAAAAACCATGACGTTGGTCAACTATTTAACTTGTTAGCTTCTTTTGTCCCTAATCACCAATGGCAACTAAAGCAATACAGAGAGTAGTACATGAACTTGAACTAATCAATTTGTAACAATGAAGGATGATCCACAATTAGTGTAAAAGCCTTTTAAGACAAGGCTGAAGAAATATGACTAACTTCTTAGTGGCACAGATGTGGCTCATCACTCTGCTAAGAGGAACAAGAAAAGGAACAAGACAATGCCTTTTAAGGATACTATGTCAGTGGTTCACAAATTTTTTTGCCGCGCCCCCCCTTTTGAGATAAAATTATTTTTAGCCCCCATCCCCCTTCCTCTAAAACTCGAAACCTTAAAATGTATGCAGGTTGCGGGAGCGCGCACGCTCAGTTTAAACCAAAACTATGGCACGTGCCTTAAACAACATACTCTACGCACGCGCGGATACACACAGAGACTTAACAATAGAGAATTTGAACACACCCAAAGAGGGAAAAAAATCCATAAACAAGGCACTTTGTTATTAATGCAGCATGGTTCTAAGGGAGAGAAAAAAGTAGCTGCTTGTAGTCCGAAAAATACATTAGTAATCAAAAGTGTGCATGGTAGCCCTGCACCCACCCCCACCCCCTCAAGTTCTATTGAAGGAAAAGGCACCCTGAATCATGACACCCCCTCACACTGTGCTGTGTGGAAAACATCTCAGGTGGGGTTTCCCTGTCATGCCAGTAACAATTACCATTTTACTCACCAGAGAGTAAAATTTTCTTTTACCTTTTAATGTCCCATGTTTAGTGCTCTTGTGCAAAATCCTAACAGGGAATTTTGTTGCATTTAAGAAGGCCTTTGTAGACAGTATTTTTTTTCTTAAAACCCTTCCCTTACAAGCAACGTCTGATGGCACTCGGCACCAGTAACATCCTTCATTTGGGTCGAGGAGCATCCTGTGTCTTGGACAGCCATTCGGATCCACTGGATCAGGGGTAGTGAATTATTATTTTTGGGTCTACCACTTTGTTGTTCTGTAATTCTTTGAGTTTTACATTTGTCTTGCTGCGTCCAACGTACAACGCGATAGCAGTTGCACTCTGCAACTATCCAACCGCATTTAAAGAGGGAAAGCGTTTTGCCTCTTCCATCAAGAGATCATGACAGAGCAAATACCTGACATATGCACATTTGTTTCAAGATTTTGGGTTATAGAGACTGTGGTCTTAAACTTTGATCAGTCAATGAACAACCTATTCCATTTAATGCTTGTTTGCATTACTCAATCAAGCGCTACTCAAAGTATCACTCCCAATTATTCTTTTTGCATTTTGAAGCTCTTCTTAGAACCTCCTTAAGATTCAACAGGTAAATACTTGCAATTTTTCAAGTGGCGACAAGCCTTGTTTTTCCAGGTTTGTATGTGTCATGGTGCCACCTACTACATGGTCGGAGAAACACTGCATTTTAGCATTCTCCCAGTCTTCACCACATCTGAAACTGCAATTTAAGGTTTGTAGTCAGAATATGAAGAAATGGCTGGTGTGCACAGTCCGACACATGTTCAGAATCCATCGCAGGTGTTGCTGACTTCAGTGCAAATGGGCATGCCTGTCTTCACCACATCTGAAACTGCAATTTAAGGTTTGTAGTCAGAATATGAAGAAATGGCTGGTGTGCACAGTCCGACACATGTTCAGAATCCATCGCAGGTGTTGCTGACTTCAGTGCAAATGGGCATGCCTGTGAAGCCTGCCTTCTGGCAGGTCCATGAGCCCTGATTGGTTGTGTGCAACTTTTTTTAAATTGCCTAGGCAGAGAGCTGTGTGCCATATTGTCCCACAATCGACTGCATATATGTAAAAAGCCTGCAGTTCTTAAGTGCCTAAAAGTGTTGTGGATCACTAGTCAGGCACCTGATTGTCAGCACTGAAGCGTCTGAAGAGTCAGTAGCACCAGCAAGATAACCTGATTTTATAAGCATTGATCATAAGGCATGTTTTACATGGATGCACACACACTTTCTGTTGTGCTGCTGTTGTGACAACAAATGCATGTTCGTTACAAATTGGGCATCATTTAAAAGGGAAATAGTGTAGGACTTCACAGTATAAATGTGTTAAGGAATAATCTACTGAACAAACATTTCTGAACTTTATTATGACTTGGCTGAATGAATATTCAAACTAAAATTCTATGTAGAAGTATAAGGAGTCTTTCTTTTCTGTTAATGTCTTATTTCTTGCGCTCTACCCCTAGCCCAAAGTCTCGGTCTTGTCTATTCCATGTTATTGCCATTCTACTCCGGCTATTTTAGCTGCTTGTAGAGAGAATATGGAATTTTTAGTTTTGTATCAAGGATTTTTTGTCTTTCTTTGTCAGGTTGTCCTGACAGAAGAACATCACACCTGTAATTTTTCTTGAATAATGGCCAGATTGATCATATACGGCAAAAATACCCAAATTAATTTGTTATTGTAGGTCCAAACTTAAATGTACAAAAGGCGCTTTTACACTTATTGTACTAAATTAATTAGTATTAAACTAAGTGGGTGCAACTAGAAGTGCCTGTTGTACTCATGTTAACTGTGACTGAAGGTGGATAGAGGCTGTGATTTTTGACCCCTGCCCCTCTACTGTCTGCCCTAGTGTTTAGACTCATCAGTGGGGAAGAGGAAAAGAAGCTTGGCGGTTAGCTCTTCTCAGGACCCATCTTTCTCAGGATTAAACCAGGTGTGACCTTTACCGCAACATCAGCTGCCTCACAATAGCAGTTGTCGCTTTGCAATTATAATTAACTATACAGGCTTTCAGTAAATCAGACCATTAGCGCTCACTTTGCACTTACTATACCCAACCACCCAGTGTGCACTTCATTCCATTGGGAGAGGGTGAATATCTTCATTATTAGCTCTTCTTCTGTTGGTTGTAGGGCTGCTACTCTTACCTATCTTAAAGGGAGTCTGTTCTGCGATGATAGGCATAGGAGTAGATTAAATCCACCTACTTATAAACCAATGTCTACCCCGGTGCCAGAGTTTAAAACTTTTAAGACAGAAGCACAGTTTTCATTGCAATGTTAAAAAAAACTAATTTTGGAATGAAAACTATTTAACAAGTTTGGTTCATGTGTTATCTTGTGAAAATATTACTGTTGTATGATCACCCATCTAATGGAAGTATCTACTGTCACTGGAGAAAGCAAATAAATTCATAACATAATGCTTGAATAACACAACTCCTTATGCACAATTATCTTGGTATTCACAGACCAAATGACATAGGTGGAAACATTGCAATTTCCAAGAACTGAACAGAATAGCCTTTTTCCCGATGTCAAGGGTTAGGGTTGGCTGTTAATACCCACAAGTTGCCTCAAATTGTACCTTTTTATTTGTAAAGATGATGCAAGCATGTTCCCAGCCTGACAAACTTGAATGAGTATACACCTATTAAAAGGAATATTAAACCCAAATATAAGTATTTCATTCTGATCAAAATCTCCCCCAGTAAATTTGTGATTATGATTAATAGACAACTGACTGAGACAACTGTCCATTGATTACACAAGCATTGCCTGACACGCTGGCCAATCACAGCACACATACTAGATCTAGGCTGAACTTTGCTGAACTTCAGTAAAATGCAGTTCATACAAATATGCAGATTGTGATGCCGAGATCACAGGCAATTTGCAAATCCCAGCCAGTGGTTGTTTCTGGGCAAATATGTGTCATTAATATTTGAATAAAATACGGTCAGTCAGGCTCTAGGCAAAGTTTTCAGTCCCTCCAGCAATACAGTAGAGCGAAGTGCAATCACAGAACAAAGGTACCAATCCAATGCTTAAAAATCTTATGTTGTTTACTGAAATGCCTTTTCACTTGCTGAGCAGGCAGAGGTGCATGGCGAGGGTGGAGGTGGGGTTGTGAAAATGAGCAGAGGAAAGAGTCGCACAAGCTTGCATGCACAAACATCACACTAGACCACTTTTCAGGGCAACCTTTACTAGAGCAAAATTGTATCATCTTACATCTAATAAAAGTATATCAGTAAAAACTTGCCCCCGCCTGAACGGAGCTTGAGTTTGAGCTTGTGAATTCCATGTTTGTATGAGGCAGTTGGTTAGCTAATTTAATAACAGTTGCAAATTTTGCCTCAATGATACGCATTGTGTAAAGTGTATCATCACAGATGCAACATTTTCAGTCAGGTTTAGGTCAGTCTATTCAGTACAAAGAATTTTGCACTGCATGTGGCTGCTTCTGCTACCATAACACGTATTGTTTAATTTGACCTTTCAGCTTCAGTTTTCTATATTTGTCTTGTTTTGTTTTTACATTGTTTTTTGTTTTTACATTGATGATGGCATTATGTGTTTCCACCCATTCCATTGCAGGGGTATGCTGGAGCCTATCCCACCTGACTTCAGTACTCTGTATACAGTATAGACAACAGTTTGCACTGTCACTCGTACCTACACTTGTACAATTTAGAGTCACCAATTCACCTTAGATGCATGTTTTTTGAATGTGAGAAGAAACCGCAGTACTCTGAGAAAGCCTTGCACGCACCGGGAGAACATGCAAACTCCACACAGAGATGGCCAATGACGATTTGAACCCAGATCTTCCTGATCTCCTAACTGTGTGGCCAACATCCTAACCAACCACTAGACAACCATACCACCATTGTGTAATTGCAAAGCAAGAAACTGAGGAGTTTAAAAGATTCACTGAGCAAAAAAAGCATGAAAAATGTGCAGATATGTCCGGTATGCCTGGGGAAGGTGCGATTTGTTTTGTCTTTTTCTTTTTTCCTAATTTGGCAAAAAACTTTCAAAGAAAACTGCACTTTTTTGAAATTCTGCCCACAATCCTTATCAGTTGTTACCAAACTTTTTACTGTGGCATACCCCTTCAAATATTTGATGCAAAGCCATGTACCGGCTAGTCCTGCACAATTAAACAAAAATGTTTAAAATCTTAACTTGAAATATTGATCATAATTGTTTTATTTTATAGTAAATTTTAACTTGTTTATTTTGCATGGTCATATTTGGATAAAATTTCACAAGAGCACTGATGAATAGGTAAGTTATAATCCTACCTATATTCTATTTCAGTCAAATAAAAAAGTAGCTAGCATGTGGGCTCTAACAATGTGTGTAACGGTACACACCTATTTGTATAAAACGTATTAAAAAAAAACGGTTTCACTTTTACTTTTACTTCTGTATAATTGACGAGTAAAGCCTATTCTATTGTCTTTTCAGCCATAGTGATACAGCACGTCATGCCACTGCCAAGAACTAATGGACCCAATCCAAAACAATGCGTTGAGCCACCAATCTGTACTGACTGCGAAACAATAACAAGAATATGAACAACTACTACTACTAGACAACCAAATTATGTGTAAAGTATTACCCCACATTCCGTGTTTGTATACGGTTAAATGGACTTAGTATATAGCTGTGCTATCAAGCGCTGACTTACTAGATGGACAGTTGTCCGTGTGGACCAGCTGTTCTGGGGTGTTTGTTTTTTATTTTGTTTTTTTTGCCAAAACACTGTAAATATTACATATTATCAAGAATGTACCTGTTGCTGCAAGCTCACATCATGTATATAAAATAACATGTCGTTGGAGGTTTTTTAGAGGGCTTTATATTCAAATGTGTGTGTCCCATGCTGTCTGTCTCTTGTCTATTTGTTGTAGTTCTTGATTCCCATTCAGTACAGATTGGCGTCCCAGTGACTTAAGGCGCTGCATCACTACACAAGAAAATTAGTTTTTCGCATTAGCTCATGCAATAATAATGTCGCTGTAGCTTGGTTTATATACAGGTCAGTACATTTATGTATAGTAAATTGTTTTTAGCTTTTTTGGCTTTTTTTTTCTGGGCTTTTTTTTCTGGGCTTAATAGTCCAAATTGGTGTCCCCTGTTACATGCATAGTTAGCTCCCACATGTTAGCTGTTTTTCTCTCTTTAGGTCGCACAGAAAAGCGAAAGACGTGTTCGTGTTGTTTCACGTAAGGCTTGTGGATGATGGCAAAATTCCCCCCCCCAAAATTGTCAGTATGACATTTTAAATTGTGTTTTGTTGCTGGGATTATTTTAAAGTGTTTGAAAGCTGAGGTGATGCTGTTTGGAATTTAAAGGGCATACTCTTAGTAAGCAGTTATTGTGATGTTCATCATGGTGTCATTATTCCACTTGGAAATACATTATATTTATATCATGTTTATTGTTCCCATGTCACTAATGGGTTTAACATTCTACCTGTTTTTCCTTTGACAGCTGATGTATGAACTACCAGAATTGTGGTGATGACATTTTACAATGGTGGTCAATGTTGTCGTTTTACCTAATGTGTTTTTTGGCAGACTTTTCCCGATGATGATTGATCTTAAGGTTGCAGCTCACTGAGTTTAAAAAAACTCAATCTTTTGCATTTTATGTTGCAAAGTTTAATAAGGCCAAGTGTTAGTATAGCACAGTTTTTAGTTTTGATGAGAACTGACATTAGCTCTTAAACACTTACTTGCTTACACTGCTTGTCGATATCTCTAATGTTGCTTGTTGCATAATCTTTAAACCTAATGCCTCCCAGATGATATCATTTGTTCAAATCTGCATTTTGACTAAACTACATGCATAACATTTCAGGCACTCAAATGATTAATAGGATCATACAAATTACAGTATAACACATACACTGAACACAGCAGGTATTTACCATGAGTTACATATTGTAGCATCTGTAGTTAGTATATAGTATGTTGTGGACGTAATTGCACCCGAGTTTTGGTTTTGTCACTTTGGTCAGAGGACCAGGACAGGAGAGTAGACTCCTTATTCCTTACTGGAATTTAATAGGAACAAGTTTGTTGAATAATGTGGACAAAGTTGTGCATGCTTATTTCTGATCCCTTTGGTCTAAATACAATAATATATTCTCTCTCTCTCTCTCTCTCTCAATTTTCTCTACAGTTGTTCCTTATTGACTTTGGATTGGCAAAGAAGTACAGAGATAACCGAACACGACAGCACATCCCCTACAGAGAAGACAAGAACCTGACTGGCACAGCACGTTATGCCTCCATCAATGCACACCTGGGCATTGAACAAAGGTCTGTTGACACACTAGCTCAATTAAATTTGTTAGTAGCTTCAATGAAATGAGTCCACTGATTTGGAGCGACCCTAAATTAAGATTTGATTTTCCAATGGCAGAACTCTGAAATGTTCGTCTTCAAACATTTATATTTGATGAAATTACGGCTCTATTTGCAATGTTTCCACCAGCATTATTTACTGATGACTTATTTTTGTGTCATGTCTGATCTGCGTGCGTGCGTGCGTGCGTGCGTGCGTGCAGTGAGGGGAAAAAACTATTTGAACCCCAGCTGATTTTGTAAGATTGCCCACTAACGAAGAAATGATCAGTCTATAATTTCAATGGTAGGTTTATTTGAACACTGAGACAACAATGACAAAAAAAATCAGTTTGACAGAAAAATTTGTTTCAAAAAGAGTTTTAAATTAATTTGCATTTCCACGAAGGAAATAAGTATTTGATCCCCTATCCGTCAGCAAGATCTCTAGCTCCCAGGTGGATCTTATACAGGTAACGAGCTGACATTGGCAGCCCTCTCAGCTCGTTACCTGTATAAAAGAGACTTGTCCACAGAAGAAATCAATCAATCCAAATGACAAACTCTGCACCATGGCCAAGACCAAAGAGCTTTCCAAGGATGTCAGGGACAAGATTGTGGACCTACACAAGGCTGGAATGGGCTACAAGACCATCACCAAGCAGCTGGGTGAGAAGGTGACAACAGTTGGTGCAATTATTCGCAAATGGAAGAAACATAATTTAACTGCCAGTCTAATCTGCCAGAAAACTCAGAAAATCAGCTGGGGTTAAAATAGTTTTTTCCTTCACTGTATATGTGTATATATATGTATTTACACTCAACGGCCACTGTATTAGGTACACCATGCTAGTAACTGGTTGGACCGCCTTTTGCTTTCAGAACTGCCTCAATTCTTTGTGGCATAGATTCAACAAGGTGCTGGAAGCATTCCTCAGAGAGTTTGGTCCATATTGACATGATGGCATCACACAGTTGGCGCAGATTTGTCGGCTGCACATCCATGATGCGAATCTCCCATTCCACCACATCCCAAAGATGCTCTATTGGATTGCGATCTGGTGACTGTGGAGGCCATTTGAGTACAGTGAACTCATTGTCATGTTCAAGAAACCAGTCTGAGATGATTCCAGCTTTATGACATGGTGCATTATCCTGCTGAAAGTAGCCATTAGAAGTTGGGTACATTGTGGTCATAAAAGGGATGGACATGATCAGTAACAATACTCAGGTAGGCTGTGGCGTTGCAACGATGCTCAGTTGGTACCAAGGGGTCTAAAGAGTGTTAAGAAAATATTCCCCACACCATTACACCACCACCACCAGCCTGAACTGTTGATACAAGGCGGGATGGATCCATGCCTTCATGTTGTTGACGCGAAATTCTGACTCTACCATTTGAATGTCGCAGCAGAAATCAAGACTCACCAGGCAATGATTTTCCAATCTTCTATTATCCAATTTCGATGAGCTTGTGCAAATTGTAGCCTCAGTTTCCTGTTCTTAGCTGAAAGGAATGGCACCTGATGTGGTCTTCTGCTGCTGTAGCCCATCTGCCTCAAAGTTTGACGTACTGTGCGTTCAGAGATGCTCTTCTGCCTACCTTGGTTGTAACAGGTGGTTATTTGAGTCACTGTTGCCTTTCTATCAGCTCGAACCAGTCTGGCCATTCTTCTCTAGACCTCTGGCGTCAACAAGGCATTTCCGCCCACAGAACTACCGCTCACTGGATTGTTTTTTTTTTTTTTTTTTTTTTTTCGGACCATTCTCTGTAAACCCTAGAGATGGTTGTGTGTGAAAATCCCAGTAGATCAGCATTTTCTGAAATACCCAGACCAGCCCTTCTGGCACCAACAACCATGCCACGCTCAAAGTCACTTAAATCACCTTTCTTCCCCATACTGATGCTCGGTTGGAACTGCAGGAGATTGTCTTGACCATGTCTATATGCCTAAATGCACTGAGTTGCCGCCATGTGATTGGCTGATTAGAAATTAAGTGCTAACGAGCAGTTGGACAGGTGTACCTAATAAAGTGGCCAGTGAGTGTATGTATATGTATGTGTACATGTGTGTACACCTATACGTGTGTGTGTGTATACAGTATATATGTGTGTGTGTGTATACAGTATATATATGTGTGTGTGTATATATATACACATACATACACACACAATTATGGAGTTATGGAGTTTAATTTTGAAGAAAAAATGATCAGACATGACACAAAAATAAAGTCATTTCAAATAGCAACTTTCTGGCTTTAAGAAACCCAAAGTAATCAAGTAAAGGAAATTTGATAGTCAGTAAAATTTACTTCATTAGACCAAGCAGAGAGAACTATGGAATCACTCAATTTTGTGGAAAAAAAATTATGGAATTATGGAAGAAGAAAAACACTTCAACGCACCACTAGTACTTTGTTGCACCACCTCTGGCTGTTATACCAGCTCACATTCTCAGAGGCATGGCCTTAACGAGTGACAATTGGTACTCTTGATCAATCTGGCTCCAACTCTCTCTGATTGCGTTTGCAAGATCAGCTTTGCAGGTTGGAGCCTGGTCATGGACAGCTTTCTTCAACTTCCACCACAGATTTTCAATTGGATTGAGATCCAGACTATTTGCAGGCCATGACGTTGACCTTGTATTTCTTCAAGGAAGATTTTAACAGTTTTTGCTCTGTGGCAAGATGCAGTATCATCTTAAAAAATGACTTCATCATCCCCAAAAGTATAGAATAAGAAAACTGTCCAAAATTTCAACATAAACTTGTGCATTTGTTGAAGATGTAATAACTGCTATCTCCCTAGTGCCTTTACCTGACATGCAGCCCCCAATCATCAATGATTGTGAAAATTTGCATGTTTTCTTTAGGCAGTTGTCTTCATAAATCTCATTGAAACGTCACCAAACAAATGTTCCAGCATCATCACCTTGCCCAGATTTGCGATTCGTCACTGAATGTGACTTTCATTCAGTCATCCACAGTCCACGATTGCTTTTCCTTAGCCCCTTAGACCTTGCTTTTTTCTGTTTAGGTATTATTTAAAAGTATACGTTATAAACTTTTGTTTAGCTTTTCTGTATGTAAATCCAATTTCCTTTAGGCCGTTTCTTACAGTTCAGTCACAGATGTTGATTTCAGTTTCCTCTCATTTGTTCATGTGTTTTGCTGAACATTTTCTGTTTTCAAGGCATATTGCTTTAAGGTTTCTGTCTTGACGCTTTGAAGTCTTCCTTGGTCTACCAGTGTGTTTGCCTTTAACAACCTTCCCATGTTTGTACTTGGTCCAGATTTTAGACACCGCTGACCCTGCAACCAACATCTTTTGCAACATTGCGTGATGATTTTCCTTCTTTAAGAAGTTTGCTAAATCTCTCCTTTGTTCCTTTTATTTCAATTGACATCTCTTGTGTTAGATCCATGATTCATGTCAGTCCCCTTGGTGCAACAGCTCTCCAAGGTGTGATCACTCCTGTTTAACTGCAGACTAACGAGCAGATCTAATCTGATGCAGGTGTTAAGTTTTGGGAATGGATATTTACAGGGTGATTCTTTAATTTTTTTCCTCATAATTGAGCGATTCCATAATTTATTCCTTCTGCTTGGTCTAAAAATAACTGTTGCTACCGCATTTTCCTTTCTTGATTTCATTTAGTGTTTCTTAAAGCCATAAAGTTGCCATTTGAAATTACTTTAGTTTTGTGTTATGTCCGTGATCTACTTTTTTCTGCAAAATTAAACAACTGAATGAGCATCCTCCGAGACTGGTGAGTTCGTAATGACCAGGTACTTTTTATTTGACAGAAGCCAATTATTAGCTATGAGAGAACTCAACCGGTTTGCCATCCCATCAGAAATTGCATGAGGTAATTCCTCAATATAACAGTCTGACTCATTGTGTCATCTTAGAACGCTAAAATCATCACACAGCATGACTAAGTAGCTAAGAAATATACAAAAGTTCCAATACGAGTTTAGAATAAGCGCCTATTTTAACTTCTTCTCATCACACGTTGCTTCCCAAGAAGGCAGTTTATTGGACACGTCTGCCGGGGCTCTGCAATGATTTATTTAGTTGCCGGTGTCCACCAGAGGGAACCAATCATGCTCATTCTTCAATAAATTAGTTTTGATAAATTATCTCAGCTATCGCCTCTCAAAGTCTAGACAGCAAAATAATTACATCCAGACTCGCATTCAGCCTCCACCTTTTATCTTTTATTTAGGACTGCGCGTTTAACTTATCACAGATAAACAAGTCCAAATGAGGCTTGAGTGCAATGAGTGGTAATTTAATAAAGATTTGGAAAAATATTCTGTAAAACAGGGTGAGGTGGCAAGGCGGCAGCATTGTGCCTCCAGGTTGTGTGGCTCTCCACTATGCAGTGTGCAGCAGAGGCTTTACTTTCACTCAAATACCAGAAAACGCTCAGGCGCCAGGAAAAGTCTCTAGATTCGTCGCAAGTCGCTTTTGAGAAAATATGGTGCCAAGATGGTTTGGATGGTTGGCGGATTTATAGACAGAGTTTGCAACACAGGAACTTGTCGTTGTCTTCATGTGTATGGGCACAGCAGAGTGATGAGTGAGACCTTTTGATACAAAAGTAACTCTCCAAATCCAGTCTATATGGATATGAATGATTAATGTTTTTCATATGGTGGAAAATGGATGGATGGATGGTTAAAACAAATATCAATATTTTAATATTGATAAATGAATAGTAGTAGTTCTGAAGTTTGGGGGGGCACAAATTTAAAACATAAATTAGCCGCTGTAATAGCCGCAGGGTTTATTGTTTAACAAAAAAGTAGCAAGTTATACAACGGTAGTTATTATTAACATTAGTGTGTGTGTGTGTGTGTGTCACACACACACAGAGTGATTTTTATGCTAAATTTCAATTTATTGTTTCCAGTCGCCGTGATGACATGGAGTCGCTAGGTTATGTGCTGATGTACTTCAACAGAACCAGTCTACCATGGCAAGGACTGAAGGTACGAGTAGTATTTGATTCAGTTTGATGTTCTCTTTCTATAGTTTAAATATCTAAATTCATTGCTTACGGTTTTGAGTGCTGACTTGGTAAATATGTCATATTGATAGTTGCTCACATACTGTTGATGGGACAAGATAGTCTTGTCATAAGTACATGTGCTGTTCTGACACTGAACATTGTGGTTGCCAGGCTGCCACAAAGAAACAGAAATATGAGAAAATCTCAGAGAAGAAGATGTCCACTCCTGTGGAAATCCTATGTAAGGTAAGAGCACGCAGTTTTGGGATTTCTGCAGTGACGTTTGGTCAGGGGAAGCTCTTAATGGGGGGTAAAAACAAATATCAATATTTGTCAATTTAACTTTATTACTATACTATGTGTGATTATGATTATTTTCAGAAGTAAAAATGGACGAATCTGCACATTTCCTGATTAGATACAGGGTACAAAACTGGGATGAGACTTGTGATCCCCCACTTTTTTTTTTTTTTTTTTTTTTTTTTGAATGGACAAGTCAAGCTACAAGTTAAGACCACAAATGTTTTTCATCTTATAAAAAATTGATGGGACTAAGAATATATTTTTTTAATCCTAAAGTGTCAGTGAGTACATCACCAGCCTTGAACCTCACTACATGTCACTGAATTTATGAACTTATTTATTTCAATTTATTTTCCGCCCAGGACAACTCACTGTATTATTACATACTTCCAGGGTTTTCCAGCAGAATTTTCCATGTATTTGAACTATTGCCGTGGTCTGCGCTTTGAGGAGGCTCCAGATTACATGTATCTGCGCCAACTCTTCCGCATCCTCTTCAGGTAAATGCCACTCGTCTCTTGAATTTGGACACTCTTGATACATTTTCAGTATGACTCAAAAGGCAACAGTGTTAGCTTTAATATGCAACCATGCCTCTGAACAACTGAATTCCAAGTCAGTTCCAACTTAAGTTTTTTATTTGTCACAAAATGACAATGAGCAAACAGGCTGAAATTGACACCAGCTTGTGTTTTATATGTAAATGTATCTCTCTTCTATAGTCTTTTGAACATGTTCGCTGACAGCATTACAGCACTGTCATTGATCAGAAATTACAGCAAGTGGTACTTGTAATTTTTGATACTTGAGATTGGCTACTACTGCTACCATCCTAAAGGCATTGGTTCTCTTTTGTCTGCCAATTTATTTCCTTTTCAACTGCACTTCACTAAAAATATTGTTTTGTTTTTTACCCTGCCTTCCTTAAACTGGTTCAAAATGTATTTCCGCCCAAAAAACGGAATCCTTTGTGTTTTAGGACTCTGAACCACCAATATGACTACACATTCGACTGGACCATGCTGAAACAGAAAGCAGCGCAGCAGGGCGCCTCCTCCGGGGGCCAGGGCCAACAGGCACAAACCCCCACAGGCAAGCAAACTGACAAACCCAAGCCTAACATGAAAGGTTAGTAGCAAACAGCCAAGCGACGTTTTTTTATAGACACCAATTGCTCAGTCTCAGTATTGTAAATGGACATTAGCTATTGCTATTGTATTTTCCATGCCCCTCTGAAAAGAAGCAATTGAAAACCAGAAATAGCAAAGCTTTTTGGAACGATCCTTAGACAAATTAGAGCGCAATCACCATCACAAAAGAGCCAAAAGTCAAAGGAATGAGATAGTGACACAATTGGTCAGTCTTGCTATAGCAAAGACGTCCTTGGGGAATTTGACTACTAACTTTGTTGCACTGAGATCATGTTCCTTTGTTGGGGCTGGACAATGGGCTCTTTTTCTGTTCCTGTTGACTAACTCATTCTGATGGCTTAACTCTTGACTGTTTGCCATTATCTGTATCTATTCTTTTTCAACTTTTGTTTTCCCATTGAACATTGTTGTCAACATTATGAAGGCTTGCAACAAGATGGTGTTTAATTAGCAATTACAGAGGAATACAAGTCTACATAAGTTGTCATTTGTGAGTACATTGTGCACACAATCACAGGCGGTCCTGGCATTACAAATGGGTTCCATTACTACGACACGTTGTAAATCTGTCTCAAAGTCCAACTGAATATATTGTGTCCACATGAAGCTTGTGAAAAAAAACGGTTTGCACACCTGACTTAAAGAGGGTGGCAATAGAAACGATACAAGTGTGTTCAACCAGTCAGCGTTCGTCAACAAAGCCTACTCCTCAAATGTTCCGGAATTTTCAACAAAAAAAAAAAACTGACCACGGGTTCCTTTTCATACGCTAAAAGAACCTTTTTATACACTAAAGGAACCTTTTAACTCTTAAATAATGGGGGAAGTGAGGGGAGGATTTAAGATTTTCAAGGTGAATGGGAAAGTTTCTCAAGGTTGCTGTTTTGGAAATGGGTCTGTGCTCAGACAAGCTCTAATTTATTCTTACATGAGATATTGTAAGCTTTGCATATGAAACCACTTTAAAATCTTTTAGAATCCTTTGAGATCCCTGTATGGACAAGTGCTGAAAATACTGGCTAAAGAACAAGACATTAACACCATTGTAACATTCTCTGTAATCATATTCAACTTTGTTTAGTTATCTTTGGTATCATGTAATACTAGTATTTTGCCGTGTTTTAATCATTTTAAGCATTACTGAGTTTCCTTCCTGGACCCATTTTTCACAGAGCCGATAGCAACAAACACTACTTCCGTAGTGTTCCCTAACAGCAGCAGCACACAGGGTGCGTTTGATACCATTACTCATGGCAGACATTGTGGGAGTTTACTTTTACGCCCCACTGGCAGTGAACGTTTTTGGTGCTAGCACTATGTTTGCACTAGTGCAAACATTTCTTTGACAAAATAAGCATTGTTTTATTAGTGGCGTACCCTTTCAGACTTTTTACATATAGCCACTTACCCCTTATTCCTGCACACTGAAAAATGTAACCTTTTTATATTAATTCATTTGAATTATTTGAAATATGTAATTGATCCATTAATTTTAGAGTAATTTTGGGTCAAAAATGTGTACTTTGCATGGTCACATGAGCACTGATAAATATATAAGTAATCATCCTACATATCTTTTATTCCAGTCTGATGTTGGAATCCTTGCGTTTGAATGGCCTGAATTTATGCATCACTTCTTTTGTCCACTCACGGTGGCTGGTTTAAGTGTGCATATTTATTTAATTCCAAATTGAAGGAGAAGGTTAACAATCATGATAAAGCAGTATCCAAAGTATAAAGAAACATATAACCAACGATAATGCTCACTCACAGTGACAGGTTTTCACCGCTACATCGTGCATGCATTGGCACACCAACATAAATGAAATCTTCAAAATGAAACACTCTTATTTTGTGCATTATTTGTTTATGATGCACACAAAGCAATGAACATCATGCTCCATCTCATTTCTGCTGTTCTCCTTGCATAGTGAGGCGTTCCGGCGCACTCATATGTGTGAACATAAGGCGCTAACAGTTTTCAGTTTTTATTCACGTATCCCTTATTATAATTGGCACACCCCACTTTGGGAACCTTGTACTATTTGACACAAACCTAAAATATTTTGATGCCTGTTTTAGAGTAATAGGTAAACAAGGTAAATTAATTGTTCAATAATATATTTAGTTCAAAATAATATAATAAACAAAATATGATAGCACAGGTGTATCCAATTGAAAGCATTATTAAATCTAAACAAAAGTAGAGGTGAGCTATTTGTGTTTTATGACTGTCAACATTTAAATTGCACTTTATTTACAAAGCACATCTCCACCCAGTCTGTTCATTTGTCATTAAATACAGGTGTCATGTTTGAATAGAAACACTTAAGACGTGAAGCAAATATTTTTTGTGCTCAGCTGGAGAGCTACCGCTAGTTTAGCAGCTATCTGTTAGAGATCCTTGTGATAACGTCACTGTCTAAAGCTGGACACATTACGTTTTATTGAACTTCAACACACAACTGGTGTGTTGAAGACAAGCCATAAGTATTATGACGACAACCAGTTTTAAGAAAGTAAGTTTCAATGATGATTGATGTATCCCTTGAGCATAATAGCCACTTGACAAAAAACAAAACAAAAACGAGCTAGCTAGATCCCAGGCACCATGTGTATACAAAGATGCCAAGAAGCGGAATGAAATTGAAGAGTGAGCGATCACACATGCTGGCATAAATATCCTTAGCACGTGACAAGGCGTTGTCAATTGACTACACAATTTACGGGGTATTGTTCATTCTTTGGAGAAGAAACAGTGAAAGTCAACACAAGACGTACACGCATATCTGGCCACATATCCGCATGTGCCAGCAAGGCAGACAGGCGATTCTGGTGCATTCTTATCAAAATAAAGCAGATTGTGTGTAAATAACAAAGCTATATATGTATCTACATTGCATATACAAGATATCCATTCATACAGTACTCACTGTTTTCATGCTATAGAAACAAACTCATTGGCTTTTATTTTGTAGTCGCGCACAGCCACATTTATATTAATTACAGATAGTGGAAACCCTGTAAAAATGTGAACTGGATATGCTTTATATTCTTAACCTGCACGCTACGCACATCTTAAAATCAACACATTTATGTATCGATATGTTCCCATAAAAATATTTCAAACTTGAGTGACATTACTGGATTGTTAGGTTTGCAGATCGTCTCTTGGAATGTCATTAAACCAGTTCATATGGATGAATGAATAGATTGACATGCAGGCACACATTGCACAGTTGGAGCTTGAGGAAGTTTTAAGTTATAGCTTCACAATGCAAAAAGAAACGAATGGGAGTGAGACTTTTGTGAGTAAGCAATTTATTGCAAACAGCTATTCAACTGAAATAGGCTGTCCAAAAACATTGTGAACTGCAACATTGTCCTGTTGAAAAGCCCAGTCATTGCCACACAAATGAGGGCCTTCAGTCATGAGATGCCCCCACAGCATCTCCATATAGCCAGCTGTCATTTGACGCCCTTAACATAAACTGAAGTTTCATTGTTCCACTGAAAGAAAAGGCACCCCAGATCATACTTTCGCCCCCTTAACTAGAACTAGAAAACATCTCAGGTGGATTTCCCTATCATGCCAGTAACAGGACCGTCAAGGTTACGTTTTTCTTAATAAGGAATAAAACCTCTGTCCCATGTTTGCTGCTCATGTTTGGTGTTCTCATGTGAATTCCAAACGGGAAATTTTGTTGAAGGAGACGAAGCCTTTGAATATGTTTTTTGTTCTTAAAACCCTTCTCTCACAGATGCCGTCTGATGTTTTTTGGCCTTGCACTCAGCAGCAGTAACGACCTTCTTTTGGCCCAAGGATCGCCCTGTGCCTTGATGGTCAGCGGACAATCGCATCAATCAGCCCAGAGCCAGTGACATTTTTTGGGGTCTACCGCTTGACCTTTTGTTTCATAACTTTTAGGATCTTTAAAGTTTCAAAAGACTATCTTACTGCATCCAACCTCAGCATCAATGGTGCGCTGCAAGAGGCATCCGCTTATGCAGCTCAATAATCCAAATGCATTCAAAAGAAAGCTTGTTTGTCTTCGCCATCAAGAGATCATGACAGTAAATATGTGAGGAAAAAATGACATTCTGATAGTGCCAGCTTGTCATTGCTGTCTGAACAAGCAAAACACAACTTTTTGAAAAGGTGGCCACAAGATCATTTGTGTATTGCTGCCGAAAAATCAACATCTAAATATTTCGACAGGCATGACGCCCAGTCAACATTCTCCTGTTTTTTTTTTTTTTTGTCCTATACTCCAAAGTGACTTGCAGCAGTAATTCCAATCCACACAAGATGATAGACCTCATGCACGTGCTTTCTTCTTTAGTTTTGGTGTGTCACGTGGTGGTCTGTGCAACCATTTGAATATTTTAATAACTGGCTATTCTGCTGAATATTCCTTTCACTAATTGAGTAATCAGATGAAACCTATTTTTGCTTGGTTAGAAAGAAGAGTAATGAACAAGCCGTTATCTTTAAGATAATCAGCATTTTTATTTGTTTATTTCACATTGTTTATAGAAACAACCTTTTTTTATCCACTGGATTATCATATTTAAAATGTGTGATGCTTTGTAGCTGGCATTTATCCATCCGATTCATGACTAATGATTTCCTGGAAAAGAGAGAAAAATAAGTAGTAAATTGACACTACTAAGACCATATTGCATTTGAGTGCATTTATTTGTGCGTTTATTTTCTAGATTTTTAGTTTTTGCAGTGATCAAACTAAAAAATGTATTTCTCAGCCTACCAAAATGAAAACCCAGGAGCTTTCCCAAGTGGACAGTGCCTCAGCTTACATCTTTCCCCCTGAGATTGATGTCAACCTCTGCCCTTCAACAGTGCACATATCTACTCAGCCCTTTGGACAGAAAACAGCGAATTCCAAAGAGTAACATACAATATCCCTCACCCTACCATCCTTCAAATGAAGAACACTAGCTACTAACTTTAATACTGTCGTACAAAAATAAGTTAGATTTTTATCGTGCTCCATGCTAAACAATGCGGTACAACATTGTGCAGATTGTTGATGTGGCGATACCAAAAAGGTGCGATCTTCTGTGTAAACAAGCACCTGTTGACAGGGAGTCCAGTGCACAGGCTTATGGGTGTGAGAATTAGCATTACTGTGCAAAAGGTGGGGAAAGATACTCAGAGATATAGACAAGAGTAGGTCTTGTCATCTGAAAATGTTAAAGATCTTGTCAGTGATGACACGCTTGATGACACATCAGTGTCACCATTTCTGGCTCATCAACTGCTGTTCTTGCCTTCCTGATGGGTTAACCAGTAAACAGCGCAGTAAACACTCAAAATTGCATTTTTATAATGTGAACGACTACATAAAAAGGTTGGATTTGAATGCAAATTGGCCATCAATGTAACCAAATTCCATCTTGTACCCTCTTGTTTGTTTCCCTTTGAAATGTTTTGTCAGTGACTAAGTTTTTTGATAAATTTGCTCTTAATTCTGTGGGTTGTCTATTCTTTTGTCGTACTATCTACATGCATGGGGTGCGCATCTTTCTGTCACCTTTAGCCTTTGTGTTTTGCGAATTGTGCCAATGATACTTGTGTCTGTGTGCTCGTAGGTTTCTGAGTAGTCTCTTCAGAGCAGAGCTGCAGAAGTGTTGGCAACCAGGAACAACAAGGCTCTTTCCTAGACAAGCGACAAAGAGAAAGTTTGTGCCCCCCTTCTATCTATCTGTGTAATGGAAATATATAGATAACACAGCAGACACGTGTGTAAATCTATATATTTGTATGTGTATATAATACAACTCTCCACTCTGAAAGAAAGGAAGAATGGAATAGGAAGGACCTTTGGATTTGGAGGCTGTAACCCTGACCTGGCATACCTGCTCATCTATCCCTGTCTGTCTTCCTTTTCAATGTTGGCTTTTTGTAAGGTTTTGTTCAAAACTGAATTTTAAAAATATAGTCAGACCCGGCCCTTTTGTTCTTCTCTGTGAATATCTCAAAGCATCTTTTCCCTCCTTCACTTATTTCACTCTGCTTTGCCAAGCAAATGTTTCAACATGTAAACTTAAAACTCTTCTCCCTTTTTTGTTTCTGAAGAGCTGATTGAGAAAACCCTGGTTACTTACTGAACAGTGAACTATTGATGAATCATGTTTTGTTTTGTTTTTCCATTGGTGGTTAGGAGTTTGCCTGCTGACATTATAAGCAGCTGATGGCAACAGTCTTTAGTAGGTTGATACTCTGGCTCTCTCCCTTTCTTTAGAGCTTTGACTTATTATTAAATCTGTTGTAAAACCCATGGTCCTCTCAGAATACAAATAAAAACATTACACAACTCTGAATTGTCTGAACGTGTCCTACACGTACATGGTTTTGCCAAAGGCATTTCTTTGCCATACTACTTACTACTGTACTTTGCATAATATTTAAGTGCTCATGACACTTATACGTGGTAATCTTGTTTTTGCCATACAAAATAATATAGAAAGGCATAGTTTTTTTTCCTTTTCTTCTACATTTTTCGCAACTGAAAAATAGTATCGGAGACTGAGTTAGCAAGTAAAGTCACTTGGAGAACCCTTTCCATGTTGCATGTGTGCGTTTTTGGATGATTTTATGTAGGGTTTTGAAAATGTGTTTTTGCATGTTTGTCACACTTAAATGTTACAAATTATCATACAAATTTAAATATTAGTCAATGACAACACAAGTAAAGACAAAACGTAGTTTTTAAATGAAACTTTATTAAGGGAGAAAAAAGTCAAAACCCAAAAACGGCCTGCTTGGCAGAGTTACATTTCCAAAAGCCATTTGCCATTCGTAGTAATGTTTGTCACAATTTCAAAGACAGTTGTTTTGATCATGTGCCTTAAATAAAGTTTGGGACTGACTAGGGAAACTGCACTAATGCAGGCAGCATTTTGCCATAAGGACATGTTGCAACACATCTACTTTATAACGACGGTGGAAGGAGACCCCACCCAGACGCTTGGATGCCGCAACACTGGAACCAGTAATGACAAACCAGGGCAATGTAGAAGAACAGGTTGTGATGGAGACAAGCTTGTTGCTTGATACCAGTTTGGGAGGGGTCAAGAATATGCATTTGCCAATTCCATTAATTGAAAGATAGCCTTACACAAGCGTCAACGTTTACAAAGATGATAATGCTGGCAGCACTCAGGGGGTCATTTTATGAATAAATGTGCCAAGTTAAAGTAATATAAGATTGAAGACGCAATTATATCAATAGACTTAACTTGATGCAATATACATTTGCCGTACAACCAACTAATGTAAATACAAGCAAATGTTCAATTTGCTTGCTTACCCTTTCTTTTTAAACACTGACATATAATTCATGTGTGCTCTGCTGCTACTGCATAGTCTGAGCAGCTAAATAACTTCATTGGTGCCGTGTGGATGAAGTGGAACTATTTTGCGAGTCTTTTCATTGAACTAGTCTTAACCCTGTAGCAATCCAGTATAACCTGTGAAGCCAGTCCTCATACTTCAAAATGAAGAAACACCATGCATGTGTATGCTTATTGTGGATCTGTTCAAATATTGACACATTGTCAGCAGTCCCCAGCAGTTTTTAAAGAAGCCCACCAATCCGAAGATGAGTGCCCGTGTAGCACTGAAATGAGTCCTGTTCCTGCAGGAAGAAGTTTGGTGAGAACGAGAACCCTGCTGGTAAAATGACAGTCCATCACCCTCGCTCTCTTGAGGCTTTTTTATGACAGCGCAGTCTGCGGCTGCCCTTCCGTTGCTAGGCAGTGTTTTCCTGAGTGAGCAAGCACAACTCGGTGATTAGCTGTTTAGCTTCCTGTGTGTAGTAGTAGTGAACTATGCCTCTTTGAGGGACATTCCGATTTGTTTTTGGAGCTGGAACTTACCTATGTGAAACAGGAAAAAGTCGCAAGTGAGATGTGTGCTCTTATTTAAAAACAAGAAATACTTGACTTTTTGTCAACTATGGACAAAATCTAACAAATCAGATTCAAAACAGCCCGGCTATGAAGTACATGCACCGCGGCCTTCTCCAGGAAAAGCTCTTATACTTTGTTGTAAAAGTCCAATCACCATCTGGTGAGCTTGGCTATGTAATATCCACCTTGGCAGTCAAATTCATTCAATCATTCGGGGCACACGAATGTATGTCATACGTTTCTCCAGTCGGTGCTGCTGCATAAGAAATGTGAGATTGTGTTCAATGGGATTGGTGTCATACAGAAAACATTGATAATACAGTTTAATAATAACATTATTTGCTGTTATTTTTTTCATTTCTATCATGACAGGTGGAGCTCCTCCATGAAAAATGACCGCCGGTGTGCTCTCCCAATACAAGAAAAAAAAATGTGTTAAATCCATCCAGTGATTACACAAGATGCAGACTGACACAACTTCATAGCTGGGTTGTGAGTCAGAGAAATACACGGGTGACACACCCTGCAAGGTGTGTTCCCTTTTTGCCTTAAACACACAGTGGCTGCTCTGGCACTCCTATTTGGTGAGCAATTATTTACGAGTATGTGTGTGTGTCCCTCCCCTTAATCAAACACACACACACATTTATTGTATAGTGTACACAACTTTAATGTATTTAAAGACATTTATGAGCGTGGGACGGTGCTTTGGCCGTTGGTGTTTACCTTTTTCTAATATTGTCTTTTGCACTGTTTTTTCTTTAGGCAGTTGTCTTCATAAATCTCATTGAAACGTCACCAAACAAATGTTCCAGCATCATCACCTTGCCCAGATTTGCGATTCGTCACTGAATGTGACTTTCATTCAGTCATCCACAGTCCACGATTGCTTTTCCTTAGCCCCTTAGACCTTGCTTTTTTCTGTTTAGGTATTATTTAAAAGTATACGTTATAAACTTTTGTTTAGCTTTTCTGTATGTAAATCCAATTTCCTTTAGGCCGTTTCTTACAGTTCAGTCACAGATGTTGATTTCAGTTTCCTCTCATTTGTTCATGTGTTTTGCTGAACATTTTCTGTTTTCAAGGCATATTGCTTTAAGGTTTCTGTCTTGACGCTTTGAAGTCTTCCTTGGTCTACCAGTGTGTTTGCCTTTAACAACCTTCCCATGTTTGTACTTGGTCCAGATTTTAGACACCGCTGACCCTGCAACCAACATCTTTTGCAACATTGCGTGATGATTTTCCTTCTTTAAGAAGTTTGCTAAATCTCTCCTTTGTTCCTTTTATTTCAATTGACATCTCTTGTGTTAGATCCATGATTCATGTCAGTCCCCTTGGTGCAACAGCTCTCCAAGGTGTGATCACTCCTGTTTAACTGCAGACTAACGAGCAGATCTAATCTGATGCAGGTGTTAAGTTTTGGGAATGGATATTTACAGGGTGATTCTTTAATTTTTTTCCTCATAATTGAGCGATTCCATAATTTATTCCTTCTGCTTGGTCTAAAAATAACTGTTGCTACCGCATTTTCCTTTCTTGATTTCATTTAGTGTTTCTTAAAGCCATAAAGTTGCCATTTGAAATTACTTTAGTTTTGTGTTATGTCCGTGATCTACTTTTTTCTGCAAAATTAAACAACTGAATGAGCATCCTCCGAGACTGGTGAGTTCGTAATGACCAGGTACTTTTTATTTGACAGAAGCCAATTATTAGCTATGAGAGAACTCAACCGGTTTGCCATCCCATCAGAAATTGCATGAGGTAATTCCTCAATATAACAGTCTGACTCATTGTGTCATCTTAGAACGCTAAAATCATCACACAGCATGACTAAGTAGCTAAGAAATATACAAAAGTTCCAATACGAGTTTAGAATAAGCGCCTATTTTAACTTCTTCTCATCACACGTTGCTTCCCAAGAAGGCAGTTTATTGGACACGTCTGCCGGGGCTCTGCAATGATTTATTTAGTTGCCGGTGTCCACCAGAGGGAACCAATCATGCTCATTCTTCAATAAATTAGTTTTGATAAATTATCTCAGCTATCGCCTCTCAAAGTCTAGACAGCAAAATAATTACATCCAGACTCGCATTCAGCCTCCACCTTTTATCTTTTATTTAGGACTGCGCGTTTAACTTATCACAGATAAACAAGTCCAAATGAGGCTTGAGTGCAATGAGTGGTAATTTAATAAAGATTTGGAAAAATATTCTGTAAAACAGGGTGAGGTGGCAAGGCGGCAGCATTGTGCCTCCAGGTTGTGTGGCTCTCCACTATGCAGTGTGCAGCAGAGGCTTTACTTTCACTCAAATACCAGAAAACGCTCAGGCGCCAGGAAAAGTCTCTAGATTCGTCGCAAGTCGCTTTTGAGAAAATATGGTGCCAAGATGGTTTGGATGGTTGGCGGATTTATAGACAGAGTTTGCAACACAGGAACTTGTCGTTGTCTTCATGTGTATGGGCACAGCAGAGTGATGAGTGAGACCTTTTGATACAAAAGTAACTCTCCAAATCCAGTCTATATGGATATGAATGATTAATGTTTTTCATATGGTGGAAAATGGATGGATGGATGGTTAAAACAAATATCAATATTTTAATATTGATAAATGAATAGTAGTAGTTCTGAAGTTTGGGGGGGCACAAATTTAAAACATAAATTAGCCGCTGTAATAGCCGCAGGGTTTATTGTTTAACAAAAAAGTAGCAAGTTATACAACGGTAGTTATTATTAACATTAGTGTGTGTGTGTGTGTGTGTCACACACACACAGAGTGATTTTTATGCTAAATTTCAATTTATTGTTTCCAGTCGCCGTGATGACATGGAGTCGCTAGGTTATGTGCTGATGTACTTCAACAGAACCAGTCTACCATGGCAAGGACTGAAGGTACGAGTAGTATTTGATTCAGTTTGATGTTCTCTTTCTATAGTTTAAATATCTAAATTCATTGCTTACGGTTTTGAGTGCTGACTTGGTAAATATGTCATATTGATAGTTGCTCACATACTGTTGATGGGACAAGATAGTCTTGTCATAAGTACATGTGCTGTTCTGACACTGAACATTGTGGTTGCCAGGCTGCCACAAAGAAACAGAAATATGAGAAAATCTCAGAGAAGAAGATGTCCACTCCTGTGGAAATCCTATGTAAGGTAAGAGCACGCAGTTTTGGGATTTCTGCAGTGACGTTTGGTCAGGGGAAGCTCTTAATGGGGGGGAAAAACAAATATCAATATTTGTCAATTTAACTTTATTACTATACTATGTGTGATTATGATTATTTTCAGAAGTAAAAATGGACGAATCTGCACATTTCCTGATTAGATACAGGGTACAAAACTGGGATGAGACTTGTGATCCCCCACTTTTTTTTTTTTTTTTTTTTTTTTTTGAATGGACAAGTCAAGCTACAAGTTAAGACCACAAATGTTTTTCATCTTATAAAAAATTGATGGGACTAAGAATATATTTTTTTAATCCTAAAGTGTCAGTGAGTACATCACCAGCCTTGAACCTCACTACATGTCACTGAATTTATGAACTTATTTATTTCAATTTATTTTCCGCCCAGGACAACTCACTGTATTATTACATACTTCCAGGGTTTTCCAGCAGAATTTTCCATGTATTTGAACTATTGCCGTGGTCTGCGCTTTGAGGAGGCTCCAGATTACATGTATCTGCGCCAACTCTTCCGCATCCTCTTCAGGTAAATGCCACTCGTCTCTTGAATTTGGACACTCTTGATACATTTTCAGTATGACTCAAAAGGCAACAGTGTTAGCTTTAATATGCAACCATGCCTCTGAACAACTGAATTCCAAGTCAGTTCCAACTTAAGTTTTTTATTTGTCACAAAATGACAATGAGCAAACAGGCTGAAATTGACACCAGCTTGTGTTTTATATGTAAATGTATCTCTCTTCTATAGTCTTTTGAACATGTTCGCTGACAGCATTACAGCACTGTCATTGATCAGAAATTACAGCAAGTGGTACTTGTAATTTTTGATACTTGAGATTGGCTACTACTGCTACCATCCTAAAGGCATTGGTTCTCTTTTGTCTGCCAATTTATTTCCTTTTCAACTGCACTTCACTAAAAATATTGTTTTGTTTTTTACCCTGCCTTCCTTAAACTGGTTCAAAATGTATTTCCGCCCAAAAAACGGAATCCTTTGTGTTTTAGGACTCTGAACCACCAATATGACTACACATTCGACTGGACCATGCTGAAACAGAAAGCAGCGCAGCAGGGCGCCTCCTCCGGGGGCCAGGGCCAACAGGCACAAACCCCCACAGGCAAGCAAACTGACAAACCCAAGCCTAACATGAAAGGTTAGTAGCAAACAGCCAAGCGACGTTTTTTTATAGACACCAATTGCTCAGTCTCAGTATTGTAAATGGACATTAGCTATTGCTATTGTATTTTCCATGCCCCTCTGAAAAGAAGCAATTGAAAACCAGAAATAGCAAAGCTTTTTGGAACGATCCTTAGACAAATTAGAGCGCAATCACCATCACAAAAGAGCCAAAAGTCAAAGGAATGAGATAGTGACACAATTGGTCAGTCTTGCTATAGCAAAGACGTCCTTGGGGAATTTGACTACTAACTTTGTTGCACTGAGATCATGTTCCTTTGTTGGGGCTGGACAATGGGCTCTTTTTCTGTTCCTGTTGACTAACTCATTCTGATGGCTTAACTCTTGACTGTTTGCCATTATCTGTATCTATTCTTTTTCAACTTTTGTTTTCCCATTGAACATTGTTGTCAACATTATGAAGGCTTGCAACAAGATGGTGTTTAATTAGCAATTACAGAGGAATACAAGTCTACATAAGTTGTCATTTGTGAGTACATTGTGCACACAATCACAGGCGGTCCTGGCATTACAAATGGGTTCCATTACTACGACACGTTGTAAATCTGTCTCAAAGTCCAACTGAATATATTGTGTCCACATGAAGCTTGTGAAAAAAAACGGTTTGCACACCTGACTTAAAGAGGGTGGCAATAGAAACGATACAAGTGTGTTCAACCAGTCAGCGTTCGTCAACAAAGCCTACTCCTCAAATGTTCCGGAATTTTCAACAAAAAAAAAAAACTGACCACGGGTTCCTTTTCATACGCTAAAAGAACCTTTTTATACACTAAAGGAACCTTTTAACTCTTAAATAATGGGGGAAGTGAGGGGAGGATTTAAGATTTTCAAGGTGAATGGGAAAGTTTCTCAAGGTTGCTGTTTTGGAAATGGGTCTGTGCTCAGACAAGCTCTAATTTATTCTTACATGAGATATTGTAAGCTTTGCATATGAAACCACTTTAAAATCTTTTAGAATCCTTTGAGATCCCTGTATGGACAAGTGCTGAAAATACTGGCTAAAGAACAAGACATTAACACCATTGTAACATTCTCTGTAATCATATTCAACTTTGTTTAGTTATCTTTGGTATCATGTAATACTAGTATTTTGCCGTGTTTTAATCATTTTAAGCATTACTGAGTTTCCTTCCTGGACCCATTTTTCACAGAGCCGATAGCAACAAACACTACTTCCGTAGTGTTCCCTAACAGCAGCAGCACACAGGGTGCGTTTGATACCATTACTCATGGCAGACATTGTGGGAGTTTACTTTTACGCCCCACTGGCAGTGAACGTTTTTGGTGCTAGCACTATGTTTGCACTAGTGCAAACATTTCTTTGACAAAATAAGCATTGTTTTATTAGTGGCGTACCCTTTCAGACTTTTTACATATAGCCACTTACCCCTTATTCCTGCACACTGAAAAATGTAACCTTTTTATATTAATTCATTTGAATTATTTGAAATATGTAATTGATCCATTAATTTTAGAGTAATTTTGGGTCAAAAATGTGTACTTTGCATGGTCACATGAGCACTGATAAATATATAAGTAATCATCCTACATATCTTTTATTCCAGTCTGATGTTGGAATCCTTGCGTTTGAATGGCCTGAATTTATGCATCACTTCTTTTGTCCACTCACGGTGGCTGGTTTAAGTGTGCATATTTATTTAATTCCAAATTGAAGGAGAAGGTTAACAATCATGATAAAGCAGTATCCAAAGTATAAAGAAACATATAACCAACGATAATGCTCACTCACAGTGACAGGTTTTCACCGCTACATCGTGCATGCATTGGCACACCAACATAAATGAAATCTTCAAAATGAAACACTCTTATTTTGTGCATTATTTGTTTATGATGCACACAAAGCAATGAACATCATGCTCCATCTCATTTCTGCTGTTCTCCTTGCATAGTGAGGCGTTCCGGCGCACTCATATGTGTGAACATAAGGCGCTAACAGTTTTCAGTTTTTATTCACGTATCCCTTATTATAATTGGCACACCCCACTTTGGGAACCTTGTACTATTTGACACAAACCTAAAATATTTTGATGCCTGTTTTAGAGTAATAGGTAAACAAGGTAAATTAATTGTTCAATAATATATTTAGTTCAAAATAATATAATAAACAAAATATGATAGCACAGGTGTATCCAATTGAAAGCATTATTAAATCTAAACAAAAGTAGAGGTGAGCTATTTGTGTTTTATGACTGTCAACATTTAAATTGCACTTTATTTACAAAGCACATCTCCACCCAGTCTGTTCATTTGTCATTAAATACAGGTGTCATGTTTGAATAGAAACACTTAAGACGTGAAGCAAATATTTTTTGTGCTCAGCTGGAGAGCTACCGCTAGTTTAGCAGCTATCTGTTAGAGATCCTTGTGATAACGTCACTGTCTAAAGCTGGACACATTACGTTTTATTGAACTTCAACACACAACTGGTGTGTTGAAGACAAGCCATAAGTATTATGACGACAACCAGTTTTAAGAAAGTAAGTTTCAATGATGATTGATGTATCCCTTGAGCATAATAGCCACTTGACAAAAAACAAAACAAAAACGAGCTAGCTAGATCCCAGGCACCATGTGTATACAAAGATGCCAAGAAGCGGAATGAAATTGAAGAGTGAGCGATCACACATGCTGGCATAAATATCCTTAGCACGTGACAAGGCGTTGTCAATTGACTACACAATTTACGGGGTATTGTTCATTCTTTGGAGAAGAAACAGTGAAAGTCAACACAAGACGTACACGCATATCTGGCCACATATCCGCATGTGCCAGCAAGGCAGACAGGCGATTCTGGTGCATTCTTATCAAAATAAAGCAGATTGTGTGTAAATAACAAAGCTATATATGTATCTACATTGCATATACAAGATATCCATTCATACAGTACTCACTGTTTTCATGCTATAGAAACAAACTCATTGGCTTTTATTTTGTAGTCGCGCACAGCCACATTTATATTAATTACAGATAGTGGAAACCCTGTAAAAATGTGAACTGGATATGCTTTATATTCTTAACCTGCACGCTACGCACATCTTAAAATCAACACATTTATGTATCGATATGTTCCCATAAAAATATTTCAAACTTGAGTGACATTACTGGATTGTTAGGTTTGCAGATCGTCTCTTGGAATGTCATTAAACCAGTTCATATGGATGAATGAATAGATTGACATGCAGGCACACATTGCACAGTTGGAGCTTGAGGAAGTTTTAAGTTATAGCTTCACAATGCAAAAAGAAACGAATGGGAGTGAGACTTTTGTGAGTAAGCAATTTATTGCAAACAGCTATTCAACTGAAATAGGCTGTCCAAAAACATTGTGAACTGCAACATTGTCCTGTTGAAAAGCCCAGTCATTGCCACACAAATGAGGGCCTTCAGTCATGAGATGCCCCCACAGCATCTCCATATAGCCAGCTGTCATTTGACGCCCTTAACATAAACTGAAGTTTCATTGTTCCACTGAAAGAAAAGGCACCCCAGATCATACTTTCGCCCCCTTAACTAGAACTAGAAAACATCTCAGGTGGATTTCCCTATCATGCCAGTAACAGGACCGTCAAGGTTACGTTTTTCTTAATAAGGAATAAAACCTCTGTCCCATGTTTGCTGCTCATGTTTGGTGTTCTCATGTGAATTCCAAACGGGAAATTTTGTTGAAGGAGACGAAGCCTTTGAATATGTTTTTTGTTCTTAAAACCCTTCTCTCACAGATGCCGTCTGATGTTTTTTGGCCTTGCACTCAGCAGCAGTAACGACCTTCTTTTGGCCCAAGGATCGCCCTGTGCCTTGATGGTCAGCGGACAATCGCATCAATCAGCCCAGAGCCAGTGACATTTTTTGGGGTCTACCGCTTGACCTTTTGTTTCATAACTTTTAGGATCTTTAAAGTTTCAAAAGACTATCTTACTGCATCCAACCTCAGCATCAATGGTGCGCTGCAAGAGGCATCCGCTTATGCAGCTCAATAATCCAAATGCATTCAAAAGAAAGCTTGTTTGTCTTCGCCATCAAGAGATCATGACAGTAAATATGTGAGGAAAAAATGACATTCTGATAGTGCCAGCTTGTCATTGCTGTCTGAACAAGCAAAACACAACTTTTTGAAAAGGTGGCCACAAGATCATTTGTGTATTGCTGCCGAAAAATCAACATCTAAATATTTCGACAGGCATGACGCCCAGTCAACATTCTCCTGTTTTTTTTTTTTTTTGTCCTATACTCCAAAGTGACTTGCAGCAGTAATTCCAATCCACACAAGATGATAGACCTCATGCACGTGCTTTCTTCTTTAGTTTTGGTGTGTCACGTGGTGGTCTGTGCAACCATTTGAATATTTTAATAACTGGCTATTCTGCTGAATATTCCTTTCACTAATTGAGTAATCAGATGAAACCTATTTTTGCTTGGTTAGAAAGAAGAGTAATGAACAAGCCGTTATCTTTAAGATAATCAGCATTTTTATTTGTTTATTTCACATTGTTTATAGAAACAACCTTTTTTTATCCACTGGATTATCATATTTAAAATGTGTGATGCTTTGTAGCTGGCATTTATCCATCCGATTCATGACTAATGATTTCCTGGAAAAGAGAGAAAAATAAGTAGTAAATTGACACTACTAAGACCATATTGCATTTGAGTGCATTTATTTGTGCGTTTATTTTCTAGATTTTTAGTTTTTGCAGTGATCAAACTAAAAAATGTATTTCTCAGCCTACCAAAATGAAAACCCAGGAGCTTTCCCAAGTGGACAGTGCCTCAGCTTACATCTTTCCCCCTGAGATTGATGTCAACCTCTGCCCTTCAACAGTGCACATATCTACTCAGCCCTTTGGACAGAAAACAGCGAATTCCAAAGAGTAACATACAATATCCCTCACCCTACCATCCTTCAAATGAAGAACACTAGCTACTAACTTTAATACTGTCGTACAAAAATAAGTTAGATTTTTATCGTGCTCCATGCTAAACAATGCGGTACAACATTGTGCAGATTGTTGATGTGGCGATACCAAAAAGGTGCGATCTTCTGTGTAAACAAGCACCTGTTGACAGGGAGTCCAGTGCACAGGCTTATGGGTGTGAGAATTAGCATTACTGTGCAAAAGGTGGGGAAAGATACTCAGAGATATAGACAAGAGTAGGTCTTGTCATCTGAAAATGTTAAAGATCTTGTCAGTGATGACACGCTTGATGACACATCAGTGTCACCATTTCTGGCTCATCAACTGCTGTTCTTGCCTTCCTGATGGGTTAACCAGTAAACAGCGCAGTAAACACTCAAAATTGCATTTTTATAATGTGAACGACTACATAAAAAGGTTGGATTTGAATGCAAATTGGCCATCAATGTAACCAAATTCCATCTTGTACCCTCTTGTTTGTTTCCCTTTGAAATGTTTTGTCAGTGACTAAGTTTTTTGATAAATTTGCTCTTAATTCTGTGGGTTGTCTATTCTTTTGTCGTACTATCTACATGCATGGGGTGCGCATCTTTCTGTCACCTTTAGCCTTTGTGTTTTGCGAATTGTGCCAATGATACTTGTGTCTGTGTGCTCGTAGGTTTCTGAGTAGTCTCTTCAGAGCAGAGCTGCAGAAGTGTTGGCAACCAGGAACAACAAGGCTCTTTCCTAGACAAGCGACAAAGAGAAAGTTTGTGCCCCCCTTCTATCTATCTGTGTAATGGAAATATATAGATAACACAGCAGACACGTGTGTAAATCTATATATTTGTATGTGTATATAATACAACTCTCCACTCTGAAAGAAAGGAAGAATGGAATAGGAAGGACCTTTGGATTTGGAGGCTGTAACCCTGACCTGGCATACCTGCTCATCTATCCCTGTCTGTCTTCCTTTTCAATGTTGGCTTTTTGTAAGGTTTTGTTCAAAACTGAATTTTAAAAATATAGTCAGACCCGGCCCTTTTGTTCTTCTCTGTGAATATCTCAAAGCATCTTTTCCCTCCTTCACTTATTTCACTCTGCTTTGCCAAGCAAATGTTTCAACATGTAAACTTAAAACTCTTCTCCCTTTTTTGTTTCTGAAGAGCTGATTGAGAAAACCCTGGTTACTTACTGAACAGTGAACTATTGATGAATCATGTTTTGTTTTGTTTTTCCATTGGTGGTTAGGAGTTTGCCTGCTGACATTATAAGCAGCTGATGGCAACAGTCTTTAGTAGGTTGATACTCTGGCTCTCTCCCTTTCTTTAGAGCTTTGACTTATTATTAAATCTGTTGTAAAACCCATGGTCCTCTCAGAATACAAATAAAAACATTACACAACTCTGAATTGTCTGAACGTGTCCTACACGTACATGGTTTTGCCAAAGGCATTTCTTTGCCATACTACTTACTACTGTACTTTGCATAATATTTAAGTGCTCATGACACTTATACGTGGTAATCTTGTTTTTGCCATACAAAATAATATAGAAAGGCATAGTTTTTTTTCCTTTTCTTCTACATTTTTCGCAACTGAAAAATAGTATCGGAGACTGAGTTAGCAAGTAAAGTCACTTGGAGAACCCTTTCCATGTTGCATGTGTGCGTTTTTGGATGATTTTATGTAGGGTTTTGAAAATGTGTTTTTGCATGTTTGTCACACTTAAATGTTACAAATTATCATACAAATTTAAATATTAGTCAATGACAACACAAGTAAAGACAAAACGTAGTTTTTAAATGAAACTTTATTAAGGGAGAAAAAAGTCAAAACCCAAAAACGGCCTGCTTGGCAGAGTTACATTTCCAAAAGCCATTTGCCATTCGTAGTAATGTTTGTCACAATTTCAAAGACAGTTGTTTTGATCATGTGCCTTAAATAAAGTTTGGGACTGACTAGGGAAACTGCACTAATGCAGGCAGCATTTTGCCATAAGGACATGTTGCAACACATCTACTTTATAACGACGGTGGAAGGAGACCCCACCCAGACGCTTGGATGCCGCAACACTGGAACCAGTAATGACAAACCAGGGCAATGTAGAAGAACAGGTTGTGATGGAGACAAGCTTGTTGCTTGATACCAGTTTGGGAGGGGTCAAGAATATGCATTTGCCAATTCCATTAATTGAAAGATAGCCTTACACAAGCGTCAACGTTTACAAAGATGATAATGCTGGCAGCACTCAGGGGGTCATTTTATGAATAAATGTGCCAAGTTAAAGTAATATAAGATTGAAGATGCAATTATATCAATAGACTTAACTTGATGCAATATACATTGCATGTAAATACAACATTTGCTTGCTTACCCTTTCTTTTTAAACACTGACATATAATTCATGTGTGCTCTGCTGCTACTGCATAGTCTGAGCAGCTAAATAACTTCATTGGTGCCGTGTGGATGAAGTGGAACTATTTTGCGAGTCTTTTCATTGAACTAGTCTTAACCCTGTAGCAATCCAGTATAACCTGTGAAGCCAGTCCTCATACTTCAAAATGAAGAAACACCATGCATGTGTATGCTTATTGTGGATCTGTTCAAATATTGACACATTGTCAGCAGTCCCCAGCAGTTTTTAAAGAAGCCCACCAATCCGAAGATGAGTGCCCGTGTAGCACTGAAATGAGTCCTGTTCCTGCAGGAAGAAGTTTGGTGAGAACGAGAACCCTGCTGGTAAAATGACAGTCCATCACCCTCGCTCTCTTGAGGCTTTTTTATGACAGCGCAGTCTGCGGCTGCCCTTCCGTTGCTAGGCAGTGTTTTCCTGAGTGAGCAAGCACAACTCGGTGATTAGCTGTTTAGCTTCCTGTGTGTAGTAGTAGTGAACTATGCCTCTTTGAGGGACATTCCGATTTGTTTTTGGAGCTGGAACTTACCTATGTGAAACAGGAAAAAGTCGCAAGTGAGATGTGTGCTCTTATTTAAAAACAAGAAATACTTGACTTTTTGTCAACTATGGACAAAATCTAACAAATCAGATTCAAAACAGCCCGGCTATGAAGTACATGCACCGCGGCCTTCTCCAGGAAAAGCTCTTATACTTTGTTGTAAAAGTCCAATCACCATCTGGTGAGCTTGGCTATGTAATATCCACCTTGGCAGTCAAATTCATTCAATCATTCGGGGCACACGAATGTATGTCATACGTTTCTCCAGTCGGTGCTGCTGCATAAGAAATGTGAGATTGTGTTCAATGGGATTGGTGTCATACAGAAAACATTGATAATACAGTTTAATAATAACATTATTTGCTGTTATTTTTTTCATTTCTATCATGACAGGTGGAGCTCCTCCATGAAAAATGACCGCCGGTGTGCTCTCCCAATACAAGAAAAAAAAATGTGTTAAATCCATCCAGTGATTACACAAGATGCAGACTGACACAACTTCATAGCTGGGTTGTGAGTCAGAGAAATACACGGGTGACACACCCTGCAAGGTGTGTTCCCTTTTTGCCTTAAACACACAGTGGCTGCTCTGGCACTCCTATTTGGTGAGCAATTATTTACGAGTATGTGTGTGTGTCCCTCCCCTTAATCAAACACACACACACATTTATTGTATAGTGTACACAACTTTAATGTATTTAAAGACATTTATGAGCGTGGGACGGTGCTTTGGCCGTTGGTGTTTACCTTTTTCTAATATTGTCTTTTGCACTGTGTTTTGTGAAGTGGGTAATTTGGTTCTAAACCCGGGTTGTCAGAGGACCAGCAAATTTACTGAAAATGAATCTGTAATTGCCACATGATATTATACAATTTCCTATGCATTTGATCTTTTTTTATATATTTTATTTAACACTATGACAGATACTTTGCTGTCATTTTGTATGTACATCATAGTATTTATGATTGGATTATGTTGTTGCATGATGAGACAATAATTACTGTACATATAGAAGATGTGCAGCTGCTTGCAGTACAATTTTATTTAAGTTGAAAAAAACAAATACAATTAGCAAGAAAAATGAGGCGATTTATTGATGTGGCAGGCCAGATCTGGCCCCCGGGCCTTGAGTTTGACACCTGTGGTTTAAAACTGACTTAAGACGCTAAATTGTTTTCCCACTTTTTGCGTAATTGGAGCCAACAGTGAAAACTGCACCACCTTGTGGCCGAAATTAGACGGTGCGATTCATGCACAGACCGCCCTAACGTGCTATGGACTTGCACGTGAATACCAGAACGCCATTGACTTTATTCTGGTTGAACAAAAGCTTTACTTCTAATTGCGACAAAAATGGCCACATGTCTGTTTTTTGGATTGGTGTCAATAGAGAGCATTTTACTGTGTAGTTTGCTGTAGTTTACTGTGGCTGAGGCGCACAAAACACAATAACAGAAAGAAAAACAAATTAAAATTCAACCCACAACCCGGAGGGTGTGTTCCAATTAAAAGGGGCTCACACTCCTCAGCCTTCCTGAGAAAGGTAGTGGAGGGTGTGTGGGAGTTTGCCCAACCGGTCTCCATGTGCTTTGTGGACTTGGAAAAGACATTCGGCTGTGTCCCTCATGGTGTCCTTTGGGGGTATTCCAGCTGTGTGGGTTTGTTGTTGTGGCATCCGGTCCTTGTACAATCGAAGCAGGAGCCTGGTTCGCATTGCCAGCAGTAAGTCGAGCTTGTTTCCGGTGAACGTTGGCCTCCGCCAAGGCTGCCCTTTGTCACCGATTCTGTTCATAATCTTCATGGACAGAATTTCTAGGCGCATTCAAGGTGTTGAGGGAGTCCAGCTTGGTGACCTTAGGATCTCGTCTCTGCTATTTGCAGACGATGTGGTCCTTATGGCCTCATCAGGCTGTGATCTTCAGCGTTTACTGGAGCGGTTTGCAGCTGAGTGTGAAGCTTCTGGGATGAGACTCAGCACCTCCAAATCCGAGGCCATGGTTCTCAGTCGGAAAACGGGTGGACTGTAACCTCTGGTTTGGGAGTGAGGTCTTGCCTCAGGTGGAGGAGTTCAAGTATCTCGGGGTCTTGTTCACGAGTGAGGGAAGGTTGGAGCGTGAGATCGACAGACGGATCGGTGCAGCGTCTGCAGTAATGCGGTCGCTGTACCGGACCGTCGTGGTGAATAGAGAGCTGAGCCGGAAGGCAAAGCTTTCTGTTTACCGATTTATCTACGTTCCCACCCTCACCTATGGTCATGACATTTGAGTCTTGGCCCGAAAGAACGAGATCTCAGATACAAGTTTCCTCTGTAGGGTGGCTGGACTCAGCCTAAGAGTTGTGAGGAGCTCGGCCATCCGGGAGAAGCTCAGAGTAGCGCCACTGCTGCTTCACATTGAGAAGAGCAAGTTGAGGTAGTTTGGGCATCTAGTCCGGATGCCTCCCTGGTGAGGTGTTCCGGGCATGGCCAGGCCACGAGGCAGACCTGGGACACGCTGGAGGGATTAGGTCTCCCATCTGACCTGGGAACGCCTTGGTGTCCTACTGGTGGAGCTGGAAGAGGTGGCCGGAGACCGGTAAATCTGGACTTCCCTACTGAGACTGCTGCCCCCATAACCTGGACCCGGATAAGCGGTGGAAAACGGAATGGACTGACTTTGTAATTTGCCAATGGAAATAAACCAACCCTGGATCACATGATGACACATCCCAGCAGTGTGGCGCTCACATAACAGTAAGCCACGTCCTCATTGGTTGTTCTTAAACCCCACGGGATGTAAAAAGAAACGTTCAATGAGGCAGACTCTGTTGGAAATGTTGGTGTCTTGTTGGAAATGACATAGTAAAGGTCACGTTTGTTGAATACTTTGAATGAGGACTCATTGAGAATCTCAAGGATTTTCAAATCATTACACTAAAGTTTGAGTCAAGTCCCGCACGATTGATGTTGAAGTTTAAGTGGAGTTGCAAGACTTTGACGATATCTAGTGGAGTTCTAAGTCATCCAAAACTTGTGTCTGATTCATGTCCAAGTTGCGTGACCTCTGGCAAGTGGTCCACTTCAGGCCCCCGTGTGCTACAGCAGCCCCATGTTAAAGGATCCGCTTTGCACACTTCGTCAAGGTTGCACGTTTTGATACACACAAACGTCGAATGGATCAGCCCCCAAGTGAAGTGCACGGATTCCAGCCACTGAAGCACTTTCAAGTGTGAGCTTTTCATTCGAGGTTCTCTTGCGGTCAGCATGAAACGCCAAAACCACTCTTGTATGTGATGGTCCAAATATCATGACGTTTGGGAGGATTGGACTCAGACACAGCAGCAGGGCACGCTAGGATGATTAACTCCGCTTCTACTTTTCAAATGTGACCAAAGCTGGTTTGTCCTCCAAGCAAAAGTCAGTACTTAAGTGTTGGACCTGAGTTTTCTTTCAGCACCATCAGCAGTCCTTGCCTTGCAAGCTTTTATGCAGACTGACTCCACTCTGCTCCACTGCAAAGGGGATCCCACCTTCTTTCACACCAAACCCGTTGATAAAGACCACAATTTATGCTACTGATAATAATAATATGACAGTACAAACGTTTGTCCTGCAGTAAGTAGTATAGTCCAGTAAAGCTAGCATTCGACTGTCCAGGTCCAGGAAGTACTGAATCTGTGTCCAATGACATTTTCATGACATATGATGTCATTACATGGAATATAATGTGGCTGGAAGATTCACTGACATTTCATTCATTTTGTTGTGCATGCGATGCCATCTTTTTTCTATTCTTTTACTATGAATAAAGTAAATTAAAACCCAACTAAATGCTGATTTTTGGGCATATTCATAATCAGGGGTTTCCAAACTGGTGCCACGGAGGGCCAAGACACTGCAGGTTTTCTCTCCAACCAGTGAAGCGGGTGATTTGAACTGATGGGCTCCTTCCTTCACGTTGAAGGAGGAGTTCAGGATTAAAACCCTGCAGGGTCTCGGCCCTCCGTGGCACCGGTTTGACAGCCCGGTTCATAATGAAGGTAAAACAGAAAAAACAAAATAACACAAAGAGAAAGACAGAGGAGAGTCATCATAGTGGGATTTATTGCTGTAATCTTATTATTGTAAATCATACTTCCATCAGCACTTTGAAATCATCAGTTCTTTTGACGCACATCTTTATTACATTTCTGTTTTGTCAGCCTGCAAATATTACACTCGTTGTTTAATGTGCATGGAAATAATTAGATCGTTGCTTAATACGCGTGCAAACAATTCCAACATTGTTTATTATTAATGGCAATAATTTCATCTTTGTATAATATGCGTGGTATACTCATGGACATATTTGGGTAATTTAACACTGATGGAAATCATTTCATAATTGTTTAATATTAATGGGAAGGAATTCAGTCATTGTTAGATAGATATAATAATTGAGCAATGTTTTCATAGCATGGAAATAATTCTGTTTAGTATGCGTGGAAATAATTCAATCATTGCTTAATACTTGGCAAAATAATTCATAATAACTCATTGTTTAAAACACATTGAAATTCCTATTGAATGCGTATGGACATAATTCATCCATCCATCCATTTTCTATGCCGCTTATCCCCATTAGTGTCGCGTGTATGCTGGAGCCTATCCCAGCTGGCTTTACGCGGGAGGCGGGGTGCACCCTGGACTGGTCGCCAGCCAATCGCAGGGCAGACATGTACATAATTCAATGATTGGTTAAAACTCATGACACTGTTGCTGGGCCCCGCCCCTAAGAACAGTATTTCCAGGAATCCCCTTTTTGGACCAGTGAAGGGATTCCTGGGAAAACTGGACCCCAGGAGAGAGGAGATAAAAATAGGAAAACAATTCTCATCACATGGACAATTCCAGACTGATCCACGTTCCCCGCATTTGACCCGGCAGATGTCTTCCACGGGGTTTCGGTCCTCCGTCCCGAGCTACAGTGCTTCATCTCAGACTAGCAGCTGACCAGAGATGCAGCACTGCACCACGGGCCGCAGGGACGCACTGCAACTACACTTTGACATGGGAGGGATAAACAGGAAATGACTTGAACTCTTAACAGACCTACATCATTCTAACTTCCTGTGGCGCTGAGTGCAGTTCCTTCTCATGTTACACACACAAGAGCTCAGCGATGAAGGCGCAGTAAGGACTACTTTGGCACTAAATACGGTATAACACTGAAGGCAAAAGAGTGTGCGTGTGTGTGTGTGATACTCACCTCTGAGGTGCATACACGTCTGATCTGAAACACACACACACACACACTTTGTTAAAAGACTGTGTGATATGTAGTCTTCTTACTGGTCACTGGGTGTCAGTAATGTCAATATTGTGTCTTATTTCCCCCTATTAAATTGGTTAGTTGGAGTGGACTATAGGGGTGTTATTTCATTTCAACAGGGCTCTAATAACTGTGTTTAGAAAGTCGTAAACAGAAATGAGTACATCAATGTGCTTAATATAGAATAAATACATAGCAACCCGTGTTAAAAGAAGACAGAAATATACATTGTGTAAGTCATCAGCAGTCTGGGATTTTTCTTTCTGGAAAACTCTGACATTGTTAGACTGGAAAGACTCCGGCGTCCCATATAAGGTCTTAGCTGGCCGTTTTATTTTTGGGATCATGGAAAATGGGATCAGTGCACTGGATAAACATTCCCTCTTTCAGACTGTGATTACTCCCACAGATAGATCGCCCCCCACCCCCACCGCCTTCAGCTGGCGAGTAGTACATACATTCCCTTTTCTAGTCACACTTAACGGCAAGGAGGCGGAGGGCTTCATCTCCCCGTGCTCTGGCTCAACAAGTCCATATTAAGAAGAAAGACAAGCACACACACTTGCCATTCTGCAAACACAGGCAATTCCCAGGGGCCGCAAGGTTGTGGTCTTAATTCAAAATGCATAATCTAACGCCATCCTTTCGACCGCTCCCCCCTCCTTTCTCACGCAATGGACTATTCCGTACGCCGCCACTGTCAGTGTCAGCCGAGATGAATGCTGTACTTTTAGAGATGAAGCTGAGAGGGACGCTTTTCATCCCAATGCCATGCTTCACGTTACAGTTCACTCTTCCACGTGTCCGAAAAGGAGTGGGAAGAAGCAGAGCTTAGTGTAAAGGGAGTAAACTATGTGAAATGTGCTCAGTTACAGCAAAAGTGTCGAGATGATTGACTTGTTAGGTAATATTGGTCGCCCGGGAGCATTTGAAGGACTCAGGAAATAGCAGATTTCTTTGTTAGTAGATGATAAACAGGAATATTTACAATCGTTTACAAAGGGTATAAAAGCCTAAGCTTACAAATAACGAGCAGATAAAAAGATGGGCTGCATACATTGTAACATTTTGCAAAACGTAAATGAAAACAGGACGTGGAGGGCACTCCTCAGGCCCCCAAATGACTAATCTATTAGCTTGCTGATGCATTCAACAGGAAGCAGAAGCCATCTTTGTTGGCGGTCTACGATGTCATCAGCGCTTACTTCCGTGCTTCAGCAAGCGACTAGGATGCAAACAAGGACGCTTTCTAACAAAAATGCATGAAAACACATTTGGACTCCCGCAGTGTATGATTAACAGATGCACGCCATATTGCACGCTACCCAGCGAATGTACGCAGACCGGAGCAAGCGTTTGGCGTACATTTTCAGCGTTGACAGGAAAGCGTGCTACCTGAGGTTCCACTCTGTGGCACACAACTTTTTCCAGCCACTTGTGCATATTTCGTAGTAGCTTTTACTGTACTAAAATAGCAACATTGCATGTGAAGGAGGCACAATCACTTTGGCGTGTGTGTGTGTGTGTGTGTGTGTTTATACAGGCTATGATAACAGCCAGAGAGCTATCTCGTCTGTGAAGCTAAACATTTCCTTAAATGGTTGTTTCTCCTCCCAGTTCTGTAAATCACACACAGGAAACCATTTGACTTTATCTGCTGGTCATACAAAGTGTCCGTCTCTCTCTCTCTCTCACACACACGCACGCACGCACACACACACGCACACACACACACACACACACACAGTAAAAAGAATAAGAGAGACTAGAACAAACACACAAAGTCACTTTAAAAGTCTTCACTTTGAAGTTTCCATCTTGGACAGCGCTGATCATTAGGACAATGTTTTGATGTGAAAACGTGGTGCCAGCAGGGGGTCCCAAAAGTCTGAAACGGGGTACTTCCAAAGTTGGAGGTTGGAATGCTACATGGATCTTTGCATCTTACGTCAGAGAATCTCCATACTGCTACTTGGTTATCCAAAGTAGCAGCGTTACATCGAAACCTCCCATGTTTATTTTGCTGTCTTCATTATTGGAATATTTACATGTTATTTTATTCATAAATTCAGGGAATACGTTGTGGGAGACAGAAGAACTTTAAGGGATTTGAATCTTTTCTTTGCCTTTCCCTTCAGGGGTCGCCACAGCGAATCGCACCAACTACCTTCATGTCCTCTTTCCCTACATCCATAAACCTCCTCTTTGCTCTTCCTCTAGGCCTGCTGCCTGGCAGTTCAAAACTCAGCATCCTTCTACCAATATATTCACTATCTCTCCTCTGGGCATGTCTCAACCATCTCAGTCTGGCCGCTCTGACTTTATCTCCAAAACCTCTAACATGTGCTGTCCCTCTGATGTGCTCATTCCTGATCCTGTCCATCCTGGTCACACCCAAAGAGAACCTCAGCATCTCCATCTCTGCTACCTCCAGCTCTGCCTCCTGTCTTTTCCTCAGCAGCACTGTCTCTAAACCAAACAACATCGCTGGTCTCACCACAGTTGGAGAGCTAATAATAGTTTTGTTTTTGGTTACTTATTTTGCACTATTGACTGTATTTTGCTCAAACAATAGCACGTAATAAAAGGGGAATAATCGTATTATTTTTGATATTGTTAAACTCTTTACAAATAGGTTTACTTTTTTCTTTGTCCTGTGTTTTATTCTGATTATAATCATGATTGACAGTTCTATTTTTATGAAATAAGTACAAGAAAGTGGAGGAATGGATTAATGGGGGGGGGTCATAGATGTATGACTATTGAAATTGTGAGAACAAAGTCATAATTAGTAGAATCAAATTATTATTATGAGAATAATAATAGATACGACCCAGACCCGGATAAGCGGTGGAAAATGGATGGATGGATGGATGGATGGATGGAGAATAAATTTGGATTTTTGCCCAGAAAATATAATACTTTTGCCATAACATATACTATGTTCTGTACATAGTATATTCGTATATACTATACTGTAATATATTATGATGCTATACATTATACAAAAGTCGAGTTTATTTTCAGAAAAAAAGAAATGACATAAACGTTAATGACAGTTTGTAATGTTACAAGACTAAATTGCAATTCTTTAAGTAAAAAGTTTACCATAATAAAATACCAATACTATAAGAATAAAGTTTGATATTGTTTGAGTTGTAATATCACATAATACAATATAATACAAGTTGCAGCTATTTGTAATAGTATGATAATAAATTCTGATTTTTTCTCAGAATACCACAATAATTACCACAATTAAGTTGTAACATTATGATAAAGTCAGGTTTATTTTCAGGAAAAAAATGATGAGAAGTTGTCAAGTTACAAGACTAAGATTTATTTATAGGTTTTTATGTTATTACCATGGTATTACCATTTTAGCATAATAGTAGTAAAACCATAAGAATAAAGTCTGATATTTCTTGAGAAAAAAGCTGCAATGTTACGATAACAAGAATAAAGCGTATTTTTTCAGGAACAGTAGCAAATGGCGTGATAACAAAGTATTTCTTTAAATTGTAAAAACAGATTGAGTTGTGCAAGAACAAAAGGGGTACTACTACAAACAGTTGTAATGTTTTGACACGTGAAGACCATAATCAGCATGAGCAGTGGGACCTCCTAGCTTGTGTGTGTCAACAAACACCAAAGTTTTTGTAGTTTGGGAAAAATCCCGAAAGATGTCAGTGAGATCCCTCTCCCTCCCGTGTGACACGGACCATGGGAATGATGCTCTTTGGGTCCCTCGGGGCTGATGTGAGAGTGTATGAGTTGAGTGGTGGGTCATGTGAAAGTCATGTCAACCCAGTACACCCCCCTCCTCCCACTCTAGATGTTTGACTAACGCATTTCCTGTTCCTTCCTCAAGACGATGAGTTCAGGACACATGTAGCTGCTGTGAAGTTCTTCCCCTCTTTCATTACACGGAGCAGTGACCTTAGAGGGACCTTACAGCTTACATGTGCTGCAAATGTGTGCGGACTCACCTCCCTGGACTCGCCCGTCATCCATCTGTGAGTGTGTGAGGGCAGGTGATCACCTGCCAATTGCACAGAATGCACATTTATGCAGTGTAAAGGTGAAATGCTGGGACATACAGTATGTACTGTACATGAAGGACATTTCCGCGATCTCCTGGCGAGGAGTCCAGCCCTGGGGCTGTTCCGGTGGTATCGTTATTATTTTTATAGTGGTCTATGACCACAACCATACTCAAACATTTGTAATGTTGAGTAACTGAACCTTAAATAAAGACTTTAGATTAACAAAAACGATGGTTAGATGAGCCGCACGGTGGATGAGTGGGTAGCACATTGGCCTCACAGTCAGGAGGTTCAGGGTTCGAATCTCCGTTGGGCATCCCTGTGTGGAGTTTGCATGTTCTCCCCGTGCGTGTGTGGGTTTTCTCCGGGTACTCCGGTTCCTCCCAGATTCCTAAAACATGCATGTTAGCTTCATTGGCCACTCTAAATTGTCCATTAGAGTGTGAATGTTTGTTTGTCTGTCCTGCGATTGACTGGCGACCAGTCCGGGGTGTACCCCGCCTCCCGCCCAAAGCCTGCTGGGATAGGCTCCAGCATACCCGCGACCCTAATGAGGATAAGCGGCATAGAAAATGAATGAATGATTTGGTGATTATTATGATTAGTTAGTATAATTCATTCATTTTCTATGCCGCTTCTCCCCACTAGGGTCGCGTGTATATTAAGATTAAATATTTAAATGAGTTAAAATTATAAACAATTTTTTTAAATCATTTTTTATTTTATTGATTATATCCATCATTCATCCAGGGTATGCTGGAGCCTATCCCAGCTGACTTTGAGCGAGAGTCAGGGTAGACCCTGGAGAGTTTTTTTTTTTTTCTATAATATTCCCAACGTGTGACCTTGTCTAATTATTTTGTCCCTGCATGCGCCATGCAAACCAGTTGAATCAAGTGAAATCATTTTTATTCGATCACAAGATGAGCCCACCAGTCGCCTGAAAGTCAGCTAGGATAGGCTCCAGCTTATCTGTCACTCTAGTGAGGAGCAGTGGTGTAGAAAATGGATGGCTGGATAGAAGATGAGTCTAAAACTGCAACCATTCACCTTCATACAATTTAGAGCTTCCAGTGAAAGGAACTAGCATGTTTTTGGAATGCGGACCTGGAGAAAACCCACCCATGCACAAGGAGAACATGCAGACTCCGCGCAGAGATGCCTAAAAAGAGAATCGTACCCTGGAGGCCGACATGCTAACCACTAGGCCTGCATAAATCACACGACAAATTCCCACCGTAAAGCAAGAGTGTCATGTCTGCGATCAAATAAAGCCCAACAGCTTAAAGACTTGGAAAAGAAGAAGAAGAAGTGTCATACCTTCTTGGGAGACGTCAGCCGAGGTATTCGTCGCTTGGTCTCTAAAAGGCAAACTAGCATCAGCAGAGTCGGCATCGCTGTGGGACCCCTCCGGCCTCTGCGTGTTCTCCTTATGAAGCAGATGGACTTCCACGCCGTGCATTCCTCCCATACCTTGTATGGTATACTGGAGGGCGGGGCCTCCCCCTCCACACATGACTGATGGGACAGATGTCAGAAGACCCAAGAGCCGTCAACTGCTGACCTGTTGAGAGTGTCTGGGAAAGACTGAGAGCGGCGGGGAATTAAAACAGGGAAGGGGGGAGTGGAAGGAGGGCTGGGAAGAAGATGTGAGGAGCGGAGATGAAGAAAAAGATTGGGGAGGGAATGTAAGAAAAGAAGGAGTGTTTGTGGAGGGCATATATTCCTTCCCTTGAAAAAAAAAACGGACATATTTTATGTTTCTTCTAAATTTGGGCTTTTTCTGCTCAGGCCTGAGTGGAAAGCAAACGTAGCATGTGGAACTGATTACAAAGAGAGAAGGAAGAGGGTCATTATTTAGGCTTCAAAGCGTGCGCACACACACACACACACACACAAGAGTTCCGATCAGGACATTGCAGCACAACGTAAAGGTGGGGTCCCTCCTTGGCTGCAAATGACATGTGAGAAGAATTTAACCAAATAGCCTGCAAGTCAAAAATAAAAAGACAAAACACATGTTCATAGTTTTACATGTATGTATTATTCATGGAAAAACAATTCCAAATGCATACACTGTAGTGTTCAAGATAATAGCAGACTAAGTGCTGGCAGTATATTTTTATTGCTAACAAGTTACCGGTACGTGCAGTAGATTCTCAGAAAACAAGACCCAGCATTCATGATATGCACGCTGTGCAATTAGTTGAAAGGGGGGTGTTAAAAAATAGCAGTGTGGCCTTCAATAAGGGATCAGTGATCAATGTCGTGAAAAAACAGGTGTGAATCAGGTGACCCTATTTAAGGATGATAGCAGCGCTTGTTGAACATCATTTCTTCTTAAAAGCCTGAGGAAAATGGAAGACATTGTTCAAGACATTGTTCGGAAGAACAGCGTACGTTAGTTAAAAAGTGGATTGGAGAAGGGAAAACATATGAAGAGGTGCAAACCATTTTTGGCTTTAAAATGGAGAGCAAAACCAGAGACACGTAGCAGAAAACGGAAGACAACTTTCTAAATGGATCAAAGAATAACCAGAATGGAAAAGGCTCAGCTAAACAAAGACAGTCTGGAGTTACCAGTAAGTACTGTGACAGTTTGAAGACGTCTGTGTGAAGCGAATCTATTTACAAGAATCCCCTACAACGTACCTCTGTTAAAAAAGGGATGTGCAGAAGAGGTTTCAATTTGCCAAAGAACACATCAACTGGCCCAAAGGGAAATGGAGGAACGTTTTATGGACTGATGGGAGTAAATGTAAAAACACTGATGGGAGTAAATGTAAGGTTATTTCTACCTTCACTAAGGACTTGATTGCTGCCAAAGACACAAAGATGCTGCTTTTCTTTTGATCACTGTCGCAAATAACGATGGAAGTGCCAGCATTTTGATAGGGAATGAAGGGAAAAAAACGTTGAATTCAGGAAATAACTCATAGCCAAACACAAAGGAGGTGACTGTGTTGATCTGACTGCCACATTGTGTCTTAGGCAACAACATGTCTTCAGGGAGCCTAAGTAACCTTGAATGCTCATTTATCCCTTTCATTCATCACAATTGTTTCTTTATGTAGAACTATAAAAACATGTTTTGGAGACATCGGGCATATAACCGTGTTGGTTAGCAAAGAACTACAAAGTCAGCTGTTGATGACATCATAGACTAGTGACGGAGCTGATTTACTGTATTAGTAAGCTATCTATCTATCTATCTATCTACCTGTCTATCTGTCTATCTATCTATCTATCTATCTATCTATCTATCTATCTATCTATCTATCTATCTATCTATCTA
>QODF01000456.1:200399-210527 GCA_024372805.1 Oostethus manadensis | reverse complement strand
AAGTATTCGTACTTTGCTCGACTTGGGTTAGAGTCGCCACTTTGCACTCTGAATTTTGCGGCTTCAACTTATCACGTTTTTTTCCAAATATGGTAAATAATAAATTGTTGCTGTTCTGTGCTGGACTATGGCTTATAAATAGGTCCAAAATTTTGAGGCAAATTTTACATATTTCTGGCCCAAATTAAGCATTTTAAAGCATGGCAATGGCTAAATGAACTGATATCCAAATATATGGCATTCAAAAGACCCATTGGAATACATGTTGTTGACATGTAGTGTTGCACAATGGTCACTAGGTGTCAGTAATGTTACACGGATGAAACAATTGCCTTTGCAACAAGGAACTCCCGCAGTGCTAATATGTGAGTCTATATTATGCTTTATTTTCTCTTATTATTTATACTATATTGGGTAATACGAGTGTAAAGGGGACTATTTTCACGTTTAGAGGGCTTTGATTGAAAACCATATTTAGAAGGTCATAAACAGGTTTTGTATGCTTTAACTACAAATTTCTAAATAAGGAATCCCACAGAAATTCACTTCTCACAAACCAGTTAAACGCCGTATGGGAGGAATTACTATAACATCTGTAAATTCTGCACCTGGATAAAAGCGGCACCCACCAAATCTCATTAAAAAAAATTGTATATATGTAGGCTGCACCAAAAGCTGTCCAGCTGACTTGGACAGCTGTCCAAAAGGTCCAAGCAGAATCTGTAGTAATTCTACACTTCATCAAACTTACTTAAGCGTTGTCAGATCAAAACACAATCACTGCCTGAGACTTCAAAATGTGATATTAGATAACGCAGACGCCGTTATGCTGAAGCATAATTCAGGCTTCGGTCTCTTCTGAGAAGCTTTGCATTCTGCTGCCAACCATCCCCAGTAACCGCTGAGAAGGTTTTTCGAACATTCAGGAAATGTGTTTTAGCAACCGAGGATAGTTGGAAGGCTAACGAGTGACCGTCTAGAGGCACAAAAATGAAACACAATCAATAACAGGAGAGTACTATGAATGAACCCTGTGATGAATATGCTTGACAGCCGTTACTGTTCCCACCTGAACACATCAACGCTGTGAATTCCCAACACCGTACATGTATCTCCAACTCACAACCACGTCCCGGGAGCAACACTACCTGATTTCCGAGGTGTGTTCAAGGACACTCCGAACTATGAACATCACAACAACATCCTAATTGTGCTTGTATGTGTGGCCCAAGTAAACAGAAAGACAAAGAAGAACCATACGTGGTTATTCTTATCAAAACCCGGGATGTCTGATATTGGCTTTTTCTGCTGATATGTTGATATTGTCACAATACTCTCAATTTCTGATTCCAATATCAACCAAAACCAATATCTTTAACGTCACATATCAGCTGTTGTGGAATTAACATATACCTGTTGTGAAGCTAATAGGTAGCTTCCTGACATGGCTGTAAACAACATTGTATAACATATGACAAATATATTATACTATTTATATAATATAAATATGTATATATTCATATTATATATAATATATATAACTATTCGATATTATACATATTAAAATCTATGTAATAATATATAAATAATTGCGAATTATTGGCAAAGCGTGGCTCCAGGGACTCCACAAGTTTGGTGAATCCGGTGGTTTTTGCAATAGAAAATGTCTGGTTATCCAGTGCGATTTACTCCATGATTTTTGCCATTTTTAGCTACCTGACCACAGGAGGAGGAGTTTGTGCTTCTTTGTCAGCTTGCTGCCTGCGCGACGTTTGAATGATCTTTCTCCGACTACTAATGGTTTCCAACCTAGTCTTACCTTTGATCCTTACCTGAAAAGACGTAACACATATTTCAGACACATCTGCTAATGTTGATCATTCATTCTTTCATTTTCTATGCCGCTTATCCTCATTAGGGTCGCGGGTATGCTGGAGCCTATCCCAGCTGCCTTTGTGCGAGAGGCGGGGTACACCCTGGACTGGTAGTAGTAGTCAATCGCAGGGCACATTAATCATGATTAATCAATTTGAAAAATGGGATTAATCTGATACCAAATGTTTTGTTTTTAGTTCTGATTAGTGTATAGTTTTATTATCTGAGATCCTGCAGGTTTTCTTTCAGCCGGTCACTACAACAGGTCAAGATCAACACCTCCTTCAATTCGAGGGCTCATCAATTAAAGCACCCGCTTTAGTGACCGGCTGGAAAGAAAACCTGCAGTGTCCCGGTCCTCCATGGAACCAGTTTTAGACCCCCACTCATTTTTGTTTTTTGATCAAAATTCATTGTCATCTTCTTTGAATAATTGATGTGTTTATTTTCGATGTATATCAGTGGCGGCTGCTGGTCATTCCAGGAAGGGAAGCTCATTCTTTCCAGCCTACATCCCACATTATAAATGTGTTTATTTACAGTATACGTAATTTTACCCTACATTCCTAGTTCCTAGTTTTTACCAAAGACAAAGTCGCTGGGGATGAGTAAAGTCTCCGCATCTGTCCAGAACAGCGGAATGAAAAACTAGAAAAATGCTCGGGTGGATGTTTGTACTTCAAGATCGCTGATTCGTTCATTTTACTGTCAATCAATTAGGGATTCCGCCTTAGACAGATCATCCAATCATCACGCAGAAGCCGAGCATCCGGGCCAGCCCACTGCCCCGTGTACTCCCAGGGGTACTGAGCATCCGATGGGCAGGACAAAGCCCAGCATTTATCCACCGCTCGTCCAGTTTCGCGCAGTGGAACAACCTGCTCTACGTCATCTACATCAAAGTCTGTAGATGCTCTTCATTAGGGTCATGCTGGAGCCTATCCCAGCTAAATAGGCCGATTTTCTAAAAGAACAAGGTCAACGCCATCACACCGCTCTCCGTCCTCGGCAAGCGGATCACCGCTGTTATCTTGGGATGCATCCCTCTTGGATCATCTACCACTAAGCCTGCCTAGAACCCCGCCCCCCCCAAACATGAAGAAAACAAACAGAACCCACACCGGGAAAAACTCCTTCAAAGGACGTAACATCTGAGCCAAACTTCTCCTTCCACTGAGGGCCACGTACTGAAAAAGGAAATGATGCAAGGCCTCCTTTGATATTTTGTCAAGCAAATTAAGGAGATAATGTATATGACTAAACAATGCATGTTTTTTTTTTTTGGGGGAAAAAGCCCATTATTACTTTGAACTTTGCTGGGGGGGTTATTTCCAAATATTTGTTCGTAAATAATCTTCATAAATGTTGCTGTCGTAAAATTATAACATTATTCCTATAATATTTTGACTTTATTCCAACTTTTTTCCCCAATCCAATTTTCCCCAAAGTCACCACCTTATTTTGCTTTGTTTTTTTTGTTCATAACATTACACCTTTTCATCTTTTTTCCTTTAATATTCCACTCTTTGCTACTAAAGTGACATTATTTTTCCTCATAGTAATACATGTTTTCTCTCTTCTCATGTTTTCTCTCTTAATGCAGAACTTTATTGCGACACAAATGACATGTTATTTTGTTATTTTCCATTTCTGTTGTTTCATTTTGCAACTATTTCAACTTTCTTCTTGTAATTATGACATTACACCCACAACACTTTGACCTTTTCCTAATTTCAGTTTTTTTTTTTTTTTTTATCGAAAAAAAGTTTTTTTTCTTTAATTCTTCCATTTTATGCTACTACGTTATTATTTCCTCATAATATTACTACATAGTTCTTATAAAATTACAACTTTTTCATTACATTAAACTTATTTCTGCTGATATTTTGACTTTATTGCTATAAAATAACTGCTGCTTTTGCTGTTGTCTGGGTTTTTGTTTCTTGTTAAATGATCTTTTGGAATGCGCCCCAAGCTCATGAAGACCCAGCCGGGCCGCACTTTGGTCAGCCCTTATCTAACAAGCCGCAATCAGGCTGTCAGCAGGACAGACGTGCACGTACTCTGTGTTTGTGGGTTCTTTCCCAACAAAACAGCATCTACTGCATTTTCTGTCCCCCCAAGGGCCAGAAATGTTGTTGCCCCCCCCCATTTGAAATACTACTGACAAGGTAGTCAACTTATTTATCTGTACTGTACAAACCGAAATTGCAATTGAAACCAGGAAAAAGCAACAACATGGAAGGATGTGCTGAGTATTGAAGAGTCAAATGGCATGTTGAGTATGATACATTTGGACATATTTAATTGTTGTTTATGTTTAAAGGCCCCGCCCCACTAAGGGGAGAACCACTGATCTAGTGCATGGTTATTGTCAGTACGCTGCTGTGTTCACAAAGACACAAACAAATAGTAGACTCCATGCTTTTGTTCACCCGTGATGAAGGTCTGCTATGTCTCATTCTGTTTTAAAGTGTGATCATCTTTGCACAGACATTCCGAGCTCCTGGTTGATGTTCTAAAACTTGGTGTGACACGTAGAAGTCAGAGAGGGTCAAGAAAGACGCGTGTGAGCCGGAGCAGAACTCGTCTCTCTGTCTTTTGTGTCTTAATAAGGTAATGTTTGGACACGGTTCACTGTTTACACGGAGCTTACCAGATGGGGCCATTAGAGATGGCAACCAACCACGGACACGCACACACACACACACACACACACATTTGCACATAATGTCTTCTTCTCCCTCATATGGACCGCTAACCTTTAAGAGCAGGAATAGCGCCTTCCCTCTTGGTGTAATGTGCAAAATAAAGAGCCTTGCTGACTGATCACGGCTTGATATTATGGAGCTCCACGTGTACACGTGTACTATGGAGTACTTTTAGGAGTAAACCCTGGATGATGCTCACATGTACTCATTCTCACGGGGACGGATGGAGCAACAAGGACAGCTAGACATAACATGTCTTTGGTTGCTCAATAAAGGTCACACTCTCAGACAGCATGCACGCTCTTCCTTCAGACGTAAATCCTTTGCAGGACCTCCCTGGCCCTCCGGGATACAGTTTTCTTCATGCACTATTTGGGCAAAGTAATAGAAATGTATTTTTTCTTCAATAAAAATGGCTAATTTGGCACATTTGCAGGAGAAAACAACTCAAGTATGCCTTATCACTTCAATACACTTAAAATTTGCCTTCTTGGTATGGATAGAAGACAAATGTTATCGAATAACCACAGACATCATTTCCAAAAGAAAAATGAAAATGATTCCAAAAACACAATGACACAGGAAGTTAAGTTTTGGGAACTAACCAGTACGCGCGAGAAAAACGCCACCTCAAAAGTCCCAAGAACTTGTCGTTGTGCATGACGTCCCCAATTTTGACAGGAATTCATTTCGGCAAGCATCAGAGTATTAACTGTGTTCATATTTTTGGTCTTTCTTTGGCTTTTTGGCAACACAAATCCACCAATTCTATCAGGGATTGCGTCACGTACAGCAGAGAGCCCTAATGCAAAATCAGTTCAAACGTTAGTAGCTAAACTCAACTAATATTAACTGACATTAAATCATGAATGAACTAACACTAACTAACAACAAGCCTTATTAATTTTACCCTCATCTGCAGTGCCATCGCCAGAGACGTCCATGTTCCTGTCTCTCTAACAACCTCATTGAGAAAGATGTTGTGTAATGGCTAGCGTTGCATCATGTGTCCTAAACCGGCTAAAAACTATCTTTCTTTCAGCATTGTATGAGTTTTTACCCATGGCTCTGCAACTGCAAGTAATGACTCTTTTATCGTAGTAAATTTCAACATTATTAGAGCCCTCTAGACATCAAATAACACCCCTATAGTCACCTTTACACTCACATTACACAATATTATATGCATAATAAGAGAAAAGAATACATTTAAGACATAAATAAGACTCATGCTCATGTGTTTTTTTGTAAATGTGTTTCCGATGGGCAGGAAGCGACGTCAGGGGATCAGAGTTGGGTTTTAGCTCGCTGCGGGTTACAGCACTACAGCAGTAGCTCATGTTAGGGATAGTTTTGCTTGTTGTGGGATAGTTCGATTCTTCAATTAAATCCTGTTGTTCCACTGATGGAGTCTGGTGCTTGTGTGTCTGACACCTAGTGAGCAGTGTAGAACGCTACTTACCATCAACGTCTTTTAATGCGTATTCTGAATGCCCTACGGTTGTGTTTTAGTTCATTCAGCCACTTGTGTGCTTTAAAATGCTGCATTTAGAAAAACAGTTGATCAATATGCATATTTTTTACCGATACTATTTAGCTACAAAAGAGCATGATTTGCTACATTTGAAACATTTGAAAAACGGCCGTATCAGCGAGTAACGATCACGCCACCGTTTGCTGCGACTGCGTGTTTCAAGCGGGGCGTGGCTTGCGTGCTCGGAGCAGGAAGAGGGCGGGATATAGTACGTTTGAACGCTAGCAGCACCCCCAGCAGCACCCCCAGCAGCACCCCCAGCAGCACCCCAGCAGCACCCCCCAGCAGCACCCCTGCTATGACTATGAAAACATCTTTTTCTCATTGTATTGTAAAGGTCCGAAGAGAGGATATTAAACGTGTGCACAAACAAAGGGAGGACCCAGAAGCTGTTTAGCGTTACAGGAAGTCCAATGACAGAAGATGGCTGTGGGCAGCTTCACTCTGTTTATATCCACTGGCAGCCGCAGAGGAATTTGCTTCACTTCGGTGTGTGTGTGTGTGTGTGTGTGTGTGTGTGTTCCTCCCAAATTGTCCAAGCAGGAAGAGCAGTGACGAGTGGAGTGTAAATGAGAAGAATGTGTAAAGGTGCGCTGTCTCCTGTTCTCTGCTCCGACTCTTCCGTCATGGCTGCCATAACAGGATAGAAGCCACGCGAGTCCAACTTCAACTTCCGTCTGCATTTTCTGCACGTCCTCATTTTATCCATCACACCGTTCAGGTGCAAGATCCAACAGATGTGGGGTGGAACTTCCACGGCGGACCGTTTTTTTGTATTTCCAAACAATTGAATTAATAAACAATGCAAGTCGCCCTGCGATCGACTGGCGACCAGTCCAGGGTGTACCCCGCCTCTCGCCCAAAGTCTGCTGGGATAGGCTCCAGCATCCCCGTGACCCTAATGAGGATAAGCGGTATAGACAATGAATGAATGAATGAATAATGCAAGTCCTCTCTACCAGGTCTTGTTTCAGCTGTTCCTTAAGGTCAGATATCCTTGCTGTCGTGCAGAAATTCTCAGTTATTTTCTGCCATGCTCCCACTGGGAGTGTCCCACAATAGTCGACCACCGGGCTCCCAGGAGGGACACCTTGCTAACCCCCGGTTAGCAGAGGTCAGTCAACTATTTGGTTCTACATTAACTGTCAGTATGGAATGTAAATGCTTCATATCAATGTAATCTACTTCGGGCCTTCAGAATCAGGGCTGCTGGCCGTTGGTGATTGCTCTAAGACTGCAAGGGAAGCACAGTTTCCCCTATAATGTCAAAAAAAAGTGGTGAAATACTGTATGTACTGCTGTATGTTCATTTCATTGAGTAAATATACACTAGAATACCTTCATCGTTGGCTCAGAATCATCTGCTTATCACATACCGACACCACTTCCTGCTCATCCAGCCCAGCAGCCGCACTTTCACACAAGCGGACGCTGAGCGTCTCTGGGGCTCTATGGGGCAGTGGGCTCAGCTCCTGCATGACCACTGGTTGATCTGTCTGTGGCGGTATCCCTTTTTGATTGACGGTGAAGTGAGCGAATCAGCAATCTTGAAGTATAAACATCCACCAGAGCCTTTTCCGAGTTTTTCATTCTGTTGTTCTGAACTGATTCAGAGACTTTACGGATCCCTAGCGACTTTGTCTTTGGTAAAACAGCCTGGCATGTTTGGCGACTCTCTTCTGTCACTCTACAGTTTCGATAAGCAAAAAACACCCCTAGTTGGAACGACAGGGTCACAGATGATTTTCTTGAAAAGGAACAGAGGGTAGAATATGCATATAAGTAAATAAAAGCATTTATAATGTCAAAACATGAGCTCCCCTTTTTTGTATGACCACCAGCCACCACTGGTGCTGGCCCAGTTCACACTATTAGCAATGGGGCAGTTTCTTTAACCAGTCAGACTTCACATTGGCCTCACAGGAGCCAAGCAGCAAGGACGTCAGCACTATTCTGTTCTCTGATTGGTCGATCAAAGAAGAACTGTTGAAAAAGCCAAGTTATGCCCACAATGGCTGACTGGGGAGGAGAAATTGACATCTCCGGGGAGTAGATGTCTTTTCTTTAAAAGGTTCTACATTTTCGTCCAATTATGAGACCCACCCACAGAAAATCCCTTTTAAAGTTGGAAAGAAGTCTTGGTTTTGGAGGTCAGTTTGCTAGCATGAAGGAACTTGACACTGAATAAATGCAAACATTAGCGCTCGATACACACGAAACGCCGTCATCCGAGCTCATCTTTACGCTTTCGCACATTTGCAAACGACGCTGAGGTGAAAAAATACATCAGCATCCGAGAAATGTACACTTTGTTGGCAAAAAACTTCGGTGCGTTCAAGGACGGCCGAACAACCTCAATAAGGATCAAAATCAATATTGATTCCGATTGACATTCCGCACTGGAATGTCAATGCCCTTATACAAATAAAATGATACAAAAAATAAGTTAATAAATAAATATGAAAGGAATATATAATATATATATTTCTGTACATACACACTCACTCTCATGTGTGTAGATACACACACACACACACACCTATACAGTCGTTCCTCACCACATCGCGCTTCGGAAATCGCTCCCTCCCTCTATGAAAAGGAATTCTTTATTAAACGGCTGCTGTTTTGTGGTTGACTATGGCGTATTATTAGAGACAAATACTGAAAGACAACTTACATGTAGTATTCTGGTCACTAGGCATCAGTCATGTTCCGAGACATGACGTTAGAACACGCTCACACTGCACGGAGACTGCTACTGAGCCAGCAGAGCCACGCCGACATCCCAAGGCTGAGCTCTCTAGAGATCTAATGGAAGAAAAGCTTCTCTTCTCATTACGTGTGGAAGTGGTACGTTTTTTGCGTTTTGTCTTTTTTCCACATTCCATTGGAAAGACTTTCTTAAGTTTAGAATAAGTCAAGTGGAGAGGCTAGCTAATTAGCTTGCTACGCAAGTGGCGTAAACAAAGAGTGATAGGAGTGTAATAGTGAATATTGTCTTTGCGTTTATTAATACTGAATGCTTTATTTTTCATTTACTTGGTCATTTACTCTTTTTTGAACTTTGTAATTAACCCGAGGGCCCCCATGGACCCCCCAGTTTGTCTAAGTAGAGGGCGACCATCTATGAGGGGCCGTCTGGGGCATCATTCAGAATTAGCGGCCCCTCATTGCCATCTGCCACACAATCCCCAAATACACTACATAGATTTCTTTCCCCCACGCCCCCAAGAGAATGCCGTCCATGAGGTCCACGGCGAGAACCACCACTGCTCCCATGTATCAAAGAACACCGTTTCTGAATCCCCCAACGTGAATCCAATTGTCTCTCTTGGGAAAGAGAGAGGGAGTCGCTTTCCACCTCAGGAGAATCAGGCTAGACTCCTCCTGCGTTCCCCTTGGAGGTCATTGGAGGTCATTGGGTCGTGTAAGTCCCTCGGTAAAACTCCAAATATCAAAATCCGATGATCTGGAGCAATTCCGATGGCAAACAAAGCTGAAGGAGGTCATGTCGCCACTACGCTTTCTTTTTTAAGTGCTGGCCTCTTTCTTGCTGGGCCGCACGGTGGATGAGTGGGTATCATGTTGGCCTCACAGTCAGGAGGTTCAGGGTTTGAATCTCCCTTGGGCATCTCTGTGTGGAGTTTGCATGTTCTCCCCGTGCGTATGTTTTCTCCGGGTACTCCGGTTTCCTCCCACATTCCAAAAACATGCATGTTAGCTTCATTGGCCGCTCTAAATTGTCCATTAGAGTGTGAATGTTGGTTTGTCTATATGTGCCCTGCGATTGACTGGCGACCAGTCCAGGGTCTCGCCCAAAGCCGGCTGGGATAGGCTCCAGCATCCCCGTGACCCTAATGAGGATAAGCGGCATAGAAAATGAATGAAGGATTGTTTCTTGCTTTCCGACTCAAAGGAAAAACCCAAGTAGTACGTTTATAAAGACCAAAGCATGTGGGCGGCAATTTTATTGTCTTTTTTGTGTTTTTCCATTTTGTAAAAATGCTA
>QODF01000456.1:174349-200225 GCA_024372805.1 Oostethus manadensis | reverse complement strand
CCCCCCCCCCCCTCCGACAAAGACAATTTGGAACAATCCAAACAACGACTTCCTCTCCTTCCGGCTACGATCGCGTAAGACAGGAAGCTTAATGTTGTGAATATCCCGGCATTGTGCGCCACCGCCGCCTAGCGGCAGGTAAAAGTATGACATGTCAGCGCCCACCGTTTGTGCTGCAGTGTTTGCTGTTCTGTACCGGCCCATATTAAAGTCGCGCCGTAGCACCGGAAGCATGAAAGCCCAGTCACGACCGCCGCTTGCACGTGCAGTGGCTGTGTGAGGCGTTCAGGGAGACTCCGAGAAACGGACTCTCGACTAAAGCTTGTCATTGACTGCCGTTTATTTAGAAACATATTCTTAATTTTTTTTAAAAGTCGGTTTGAAAGACTGCATTTGTTGGTTTTAGTGCTTTAATCTGCACCATCTAGTACGGCAAAATATACACAATTGCAGACATGTTCATATTTACAAACCCAAGCTGTGTGGCCGACATGCTAACCACTAGGCCCACCGGGTTTTTCATTTAGCCACAAATGTATGGTAAAACTAAAAAAGAGACCTCTGAGTTGGTTTAAAACGCGCCGGCCCGCCTCGCTGCCGGGTTTGTCCCGCTGACGACCTTCTCCCTCGAGCTGAGTTCAAGCTTCCCAGCTTTGCATTGCGATCCTACTTGAAGTTCTTCGGTTCTAGTTGTTCGGTAGCGCTTTCCACCTTCGTGATCACAGTTCTGCTACGCGCAACCTTTTTTGTAGCCATACTTCATTTCAAAGACACACAATCCTCTGAACACTCAGAGCTACGCAGTGTGTTTGAAGGCCTCATCAGTGTAGGCACAGTACTCTGTGATTTCTATGAATATATAAACCACACACACACACACACACACACTCACACACACACACGCCGATGATTAAAGGATTGGGGTCACCAATGCTTTTTCTTGTGAGAGCTACTTTTACAAAACAAAAATGGCCGAGAGCTCCTCATTTTTGTAAGATTTCTTGTCATGGCTTATTGGAACCCAATTTTTTATTGACATCATTTTGATATCCAAAACTCACATTTTGTATTACAGGGAGCCTTTCTTTCTAGTGTTCCCACATTATTAACAGAAAAGCAGGCTTGCAGGCACCTGAGGAGGTTGTGCCCGCGGGCACCCTGTTGGTGACCCCTGCTCTAGAGTGTCCCAACTGTAAACAAACCAATCCTACCAAAGGTACCAAAACCGTGGTTCCACTCTACCTGCTTCCTCGGCTGTTGTGTAGCGTCCTTGTCAGGCATTCTGTTGCTTTTAGCGACGGTTCTTCACCTGGTTTGATAGCAGCAACCGAAACTCCCCCCCCCCCCCAAAAGAATCCATATCCCACCCCAGACAATATTCAAACTGGCGGCGTCAACAAGCGGTCTTCTTTGTGGTCAGGAAAGCTCCAAGATAGTCCAAAAGAGGTGCGGAACCGAGGCAGTAAAGATCCGCTCTGGTGACAAATGGACACGCAGGGCCATGTGTGAGGGACAGGGAGGAAAGCTGAGTGAGTGGGAGTGTGGCGGACAGGTGAATGGAGAAGTTGGCATCTTGTTGTTTGGCCGCCAACCTAGCAGTCGTGGCCCCTGAACAACGGTGGACTATAGTCTGTGGCCACAAAACCAACCCATTTCAATCTGCTAATCAACTCTATGAGAATGAAAGTACGTTAAAAAATTATAGGGAGGACTTTCAATACTTGTGCAGACCTGCCAACAGGTAGGAATTTGTTGTACTCAGCCTGCAATTTGACTCTTGAATACGCTTGTGCATTGTACACTGCTCTCCATTTTGTTGCAATTTGCTGGTTTCATTTTTGAGTTCATGCCCTGCGATTGACTGGCGACCAGTCCAGGGTGTACCCCGCCTCTCGCCCAAAGTCAGCTGGGATAGGCTCCAGCGTCCCCGTGACCCTAAATGAGGATAAGCGGTATAGAAAATGAATGAATGAAGGATTTTTTACTTCAGTCCGTTCAATACAGATAAATAAATAAATAGTAAGTTTCTGACCAGTCCAGGGTGTTCCCCGCCTCTCGCCCAAAGTCAGCTGGGATAGGCTCCAGCCTACCTGGGACCCTCGTGATTATAAGCGGCATAGAAAATGGATGGATTATCAGTTTCTCAGTAGTACTTCAAATCGGGGGGGATTCTTGTCCTCGTTGCAGGCAAGACAACAAATAATAGAACCACTGCTTTATTGTAAGCATTATTTTTATTCTTGCTCATCAGACGACAAAATACATAGAAATGTCATTCAGGAGGCAGCTGTAGTAGCGCTGCATCCTGAAGGGGGCAGTGTGCCTGAGCTGGAAGGTGCTTGTCACTGCCATTAAACATGAAATCAATGGAACCAGCACGGATTTGAAATCCATTCCAAGACATTGAATTGACGTTTGACAAGCATCTTTGTTCTCATCATCTTAATGATCAACCTGTATTAACCTTAAAACAACAAGTCAGTGCTTCAGCGACCATAAGCGAGAGCTCATGTATGTAATTGAAGGAAAATTCCCAATAAATTCAAAGTTGTTATATAAATTATTTAGGTACCCTGGGAAAAAATCCTGCAATGTGTTTCATGGATGCATCATTGCCGCTACGTCAGTTAGCCTCGGTAACTGGTCAGGGCTGGTGTTTTCTGGAACCCACTTGTTTTCCTGCGCTGCATGACGTACAGTACACGTCATGGGCGCTGTAACACCTTTACTCTTTCACTGTATGGACGATGCACTGCGAAAACAACCGATGCAAACTTGTTTTGCTGCTCAGCCTGGGGAATCATTGAAGGGGACGTGGCCATACACACGGTGACATATGACCTAGACCTCTTTACGTAACACGCATACATTCATTCAGCATTGCTTTCCCACATTTGTGTTGACATCCTGGGTCAGATACTCCTCCCACCTATTTGTGTACAAGGTTCGAAAAGGAGTAGGAAAAAAAGCAGTCACAGCAGTTAGTACCCCTCAGTTGCGTTTATCACTCGTATCGACTTTCTTTCAATTTTGAACTTTAGATTTGGCCTTGCACATTTTGCCTCTGCCAAATACACAGCAGGGAAGAAAGAACCAAAACAAAAGGTAATCCTTTAGATCAGGAGTGTCCAAAGTGCAGCCCATTTGCAGCCTGCAGCTGTTTTTTTTATTGGCCTGCGACAAAAGAGCTAAAAATCAAGGAAAAATATGCAATTTTCATCTTACAAGAAAAGACTGAAAATATTAAGAGAAAAAATTGCTAAGAAAACACTTTTTTTGTTGTTGCTTGAGTTGTAATATTACAATAAACTAAAAAAAACAACAAATTAAGTTGTGATTTTTGGAAAATGAGGTTGTGGAAGAATTTATGTTATAAAAAAAAGTCAAAATAAGAAGAGAAAAAAGTCAGAATTACATTTTTTAAAGAAGAAAGTTTAAATGGCTGAAAAATTTAAGAAAAAGGTTTGAATTTTACAAAAATAAAGTATAAAAGTCACAATTTAAATTATGTTTTTTTAGAATGATTTTTTGAGGAAAAATGATGTAATTTTAGTAGTGTGGAGTATAAATATACAGTATATATTTTAAAATATTTTTAAAAGTAGTAATATGACAAACACGGCAAAATTAGGTTTGTGCAAAAGTTATATAATGGGAATAAATTCATAATATTACCAGAAAAACGTTTAAATATTTAAAAATAAAGTTGATATGTTTGGGAAAAAAGAAGAGCAAAAATGGAGCAAAAAGAGAGTGAAGTTGATACCAATAATAGTCTTTTTGACATCACAAAACCGAGAGACAGTTTTCTTAGCAAATCTACACGAGTTGCATCCTTCAATTTTTCACTATGTGGAAAAAGTTTGCTTTGGTCTGTTAGCTGACGTCTCAAGAGGTTTTGTCTCATGTGATGTCACAAAATCAAGTTTTACTTGACTTATTTTTTACACAATTTCAGCATAAGGCATTGTACACTTTAGGATTAGACCTACTCAAATACAGGCTTATTAAAAATATATTTGCTGACATTGCTTCAGTTGTCAAGCATTGTGATGGAGTGAGTAAGTGAAAGACCAATTGCAAGAGGAGTTCTTACTGTTTTGAATGCCTCCTACTGGGGCATTGTAGTCTCGTTGTTCCCCCATTACGTCGGTCACAAGGGGGCTCAAGACCCTGCTCTTGTGAGACCCCAGATCTCACCGTTTGTGATTTTTTTTACAGCGGGGATATGTAAAAGTATTGATGTTCCAACGCCACCCGCTAACCTCGATGACACCGAATAAAAACAGCTATCAACTCAGTGGATCATGATAGCACCTGGAAGGTTCTCTTATCGTATTGATGCTCCCCGTGCTGCAGGTAGCGGGCCCGTTGAACACTTTAAACTTGATTGTGAGTAGAACACCTTTCACTTGGCTGGACTTTTCCCTAATAAAATATTGCATAACAAAATCAGTTTTCTCCTTTTGAATTCCCCCGCATCACGTCCACGTCATTTAAATGTATTTTAGAACCTTACCAGTTCACTGTATGGCATTGCAAAACACGACAAAAAGGTACAAATGAATATTTTATTTTTTAGGATGTAGTACATCATGTAGTACAGTACAGATATGCAGCATGTCCATGTCAGCCAGGCCAAGTCCAACAAATGAATTCAAAGAAAGAATAACGTTGTAAGTATTAAAAAACAACAGCCATGGGTTTCACAACCTCAATCCCATAATGAACATCATCTTAACTTGAGTAAATAACCCTGAATGTGTTCAATTTCAAGAACATTTTGGATGTCTGATATCATTCCTGGTGGGGTAATGGTATGCGTTTCTGCCTTTCACGCGCCATCCTGTGTCAAAACAAGCAAAACTGCTCATGCGATTTTCTGGCTGTGGCGGCGCCTGGCAGGGACGAGGATAACGTTTGAAATAGTTCATATATACTTTATATAGCATATCAGTGCCTATTGTGGTTGTCATGTTCACTCAGGCTGGTTATGATCACTTTAGCATGACCAGCAACAAATTAGTCTGACATGCTCCTGCTGGAAAGTCCTGCTAAAAGGTTTCATCTTTTACTCGACTGCTAGCGTACATTAACCCTCTCTGAAGCTGATGTCACAAAGCAGTGATAAATGGTCGGAGGGGTAGTGAAACGAGGGCAAGCGGTCTGGACCGATCTGCTCCTCAGTGGGAATATCCAACAGGCAGTCCACACTCAAAGCCTTATGGGTATACCAGATATAATCGAGTGTGCTGCAGCTTTCGCCAGTGGGGCGGATCTTCCACGTGGTGTAAGGCGGCTCCGTCTGTCCGTCAGAACTCAGCAGCTTGTAGGCAGAGTCCAAGCCAAGAGGGGAAGATCTGAAGCGGCGGTAAACGTCTTCTGAAGGCTCTGCGTTAAAATCCCCACACACCACTAGCGGGTCGGCCCCTGATGTCTCCAGTTCCTGGTTGCCTTCACTCCTGGAAGTTATGCTGCGTAGGCTCTGCAGCAGGTCCGCGCCCTGCGCGCTTCTCAGCCTCTCCCAGCCACTTCGAGCTTTCAGATGTGTGACCGCCACACAAAGTCGCCGACCCGTTAGTCTGCATTTCAGTATTTGCACAATGGCTACTTGGTTGGTGGGTAACATCATTGCTGACAGCCGCAGAGGAACTGTGGTCTGTAGGGAGAATCGCGAGAGGCGGTAGAACAACGCGCAACCATCAGGTCCATTGTTCTGTTCCACATCTAAACAAGGAGACCAAGGCTTTGCCAGGAAGCTGCCATGGTAACCTAGGCTGGCCATGATGGGTTGGAAAGTGTCATAGTAATGGTCGACTTCCTGTAGACAAACAATGTCAGGGCGGTAGGTGAGGATCTCCTCCAGGATTAGATACTTCCTTTCCTTCCAGTTGAGGGCCTCCAGAGGACACCGAATGAATCCGTCCTTTCCTTCGCCTAGTGCTGCAAAGTGTGACAAACAAATTGTCATACTAAAATCGGATGCCGGGCAACGCTACCATGGCCAAATATTGCTAGCATTTCCTCCATAAACATCTACCTTGAGCAAGTATATTCCACTGCATTACTCGGATGGAAGAGAGATGGCAGCGTGCCGTTCCCTTGGGATATACCAGATCTCTGTGGGGCCTGGCTGGACGCCTCTGGAGGGCCTCCTCACACTCCCTGAGCAGCAGGTCTGGGTCAAGCTCAACCAGGTCTTCCGAGTTCAGATTTTCTTCTGTTTGGTCCAAGGGGGTGCTGTTCAGCGTTTGGGCCAAAGTGCTAAACAACCTGCTGGTGTTGCTGCCCATTGGACAAACTGGAGGATAGACAGAAAGACAAAGCATGTAGCGTGTCATAGGATGATGAAAGATGGAACAATCATCATAATACCGTGGAATGCTGGTAGCGTACATCGCAGTTGGTGTGTTTTTAGGTTACCATATGAAAAATGTTAGCTTACAATGTGGTCTTATTGCGTTATTGATACACTGTCTGAGTCCTCAATCTATATTTTTTACAAAACATTCTTGTCATGAAGTCTGCTAATACATGGAACCACGGACCAAAAGTCGGCTAGGTCGCCCCCCTGTGACAGTTGATTCTGTAGTTCTATCTGTAGCTAACTAAAACAGTTACGCCACAAGTCCCTTTTCTTTGCACCACGGCTGCAAAAGAAGCCATAAAAGGAGCCATAGAAAGTGACAACATTTGGACAAAGACAATTAAGTTCAAGAAATAACTCAACCCTTTTGTGATTTATATTAAAAATACTTTTTTGTAAATGTAATTTCATGTCAAACTCAAATTATAAATCTAAAAACCTTTTTGGCTTTCTGGAACAGATGAATTGGATTTACATGATTTCTTCTTTCTTAGGAATAATTGATTCAGTTGAGTATGTTTTGGTTAGAATACATTTCCATTTGGAACGCATTAATCACGCTAACCAAGGTTCCACTGTATACTGACTACACAAGCCCAGCGGTTGGCACTATTGCACAAATGAGCTGGTTTGCCAACCAACATTAACTTCTAAAGCGGAAGAAAGGAGACAAACAACAGAAAAAAGAAGATGTGTGTGAATAGAGGTATTGGAGTTATTGGCTTTTATCAGAAATACAGTAAAAATGAGAGGAAATGTTTACTTTGAAAGTCAATTTCAGTGTGCACTTCTGATTTCCTGCTTGCAATCCTGACGTTAAAAGTTAGGGGCCATTGTGCTCCTAGTAAAAGTAAGTTTAGTCTGGAGCTCTGCAAGGTTATGTGCTATATGAATGGATAACAGACATGATGGTTCTGTTAGAGATGCTCGATACGAGTACTTGTATCACACTATGTACATCATGATACCAGGATGACACCCAACACTACATCAACCATCAGTATAGGCTACGGCGGCAATGTGTGGCGCCAGACAGGATGCTCCTAGAACAGTGGTTCCCAAACTTTTTTGCAGCGCCCCCCTTTTGGAGATAAAATTGATTTCAGCGCCCCCACACCAGAAAAATATGGTAATAATGAAAAGTGTTTGCCGTAGCCCCGCACCCCCCTTGTCATAACGCCAGGGTCCCCCTAGAGCGGGCTACCCCCAATTTGAAAACTATTGTCCTAGAGCAGTGGAGTTAATTGATCAGCTCCTTCCTTCAAATTGAAGGAGGTGCTGATCATTAAAATGACCTGCTGTAGTGACCAGCTGGAAAGAAAACCTGCAGGGTCTCAGCCCTCCACCCTCTAGGACACCCATGTCTTAGAGGGTAGCAACCACTGAGCCCAGAGCACTATTAGGTACCATTTTTGGATATGTTTGTACATTGTGGGGTTATGGTTCACGTCATCAGCGTACGAACCAACACCTACGCCGTTACCACAGCGGCCCACACACATCAGTACACAGCTCTGATGTGTGGACACAACAGATGTGAACAGCTTTTACTTTGGCTACCAAATGGGTCAAACACAATAGCTTCAAATAAATGCAAGGCCATTTCATTTCAATGCATTTAGGAAAACCCCTGGAGATGCAGCATCTGGTTTTCAAGCGGATCCCTTAGTGCGCTGTAGTGACCACAAGCCCTAACAATGTAAATGCAGTACATGAAAGTAACTATCATGTCCAAGTCTTACCTCCTGTCTCCATGTCTTAGCAAATGCCCTATTCTTCCTAAACAGCACCTGAGTCTGCCTCTGTAAAGATGTAGCTGCGTGTACCGTGGTCTCGCCCTTGCTCACTTACCAATGGCGTGACTCATCCCTTAAAAGGTTTTTATCTCGAAGCGTGTCTGTTTCCCCTCCCCCTCGAACTTGCTGGTTGACAGAAGAGCCGGAAGACACACTAAGTCTCTCTCAAACATCAAGAGAGAGGAAGCTAGAGTCCGGGGTGGCCAATCAGGTTTCTTCGTTTGCACAGTCACCATAGTGATGTGGGGGACAGGGCATTGAAAAGATATGCATTATATTCATCTCTGTGTTACGGCAAAAATGGGAATATTTCAGACATAGGTGCAGATGGTGGTGAATTAAATAGACTATTTGATTCATCTGAAATGTATTCATGTGTGTAATTGTTTACAAAGATCTTGCCTAACATCAGTGAGTGAGAGGGGATTTACTAAAAAGAGCATGTGGTCCAGCAGGTGAAAATGACAGCCCCCCCCACCACACACACACACACACACGCATGCACACAAAGCTATACTACATAACCTCCTCCTTAGACCATGTACACGGCAATAGCCCGTTTAAATTGTGCCCCAGAAACCATGTTACAAATCTGTGTGTGATATGGATGTACATAGATCTAGTGTACTTAGATCAGATGTAGATCAAATCAGATGTACTTAGATCAGGTTACAGCGAGGCCACAGAAGATCCAGAGCAGCCATGCACTTTCGGATGTTTACCCATCAACCTACAAACTACAAAGCCCTAAAACTTCAAAAACAAAATAAAAAAAACACCAACATTGTTTACATGACTGACCTGATTATTAACCAAGCTACAGTGATATTGTTATTGGAAATTAGGAGTGCACTGACTACATTTTTTGCTGATTACCGATTCGTTAAAAAACTTCCAATTTTGACCACTACTGAATTTTTTCAATCACTTAACCCATCCGCCTTAAATGTTCCAATTTTGTTTTGTTAGAAAAAATTGAACAATAATCATGAAACAATGCAAACTTGTTGTTTTAACGACACAAGTGGTAGGTGCTATGAAAAAGAAATGAAAAGTTTACAACACTGCTGTCCTAACTACTAAATTAAATTAAATTCCGTTTTTATTGGTCAATTCGGCCATTCTGTTAACATGGAAATCATAGGGCCCTACATTTTCCTTGTAATAGGTTTGCTCTTTTCAACGCTCACAAGCAATAAAAGGCGCCGCTGTCTGGCTCTGCTCCGGCCAGCTTTACCTTCAGCCTTAGCTCAACTGCTAGCTGTCAGTCTGGCAAAGCAACAAAGGACAGCGCTAACTTCAAGATAAGACCAAGTAAGGATCAAAAATAGAAAAAGATGCATAGATAAATGAATGTATGGTCATGAGTTTGTTTCGATTGCAGACGACAGTTAGAAGCTGCTAAAAAGTCTCTGTAGCATGCTGTACTAGAGATAGGGTGAGAAGCATGCTCATCAACAAGAAGCTCAAAGTAGGCACCTGTTTAGGACGTCTCCTGAACGCCTCCCTAGGGAGGTCTTCAGGGCACATCCAGCCGGCAGGAGGCCTTAGGGACGACCCAAACACACTGGGGAGACTATGTCTCTCAACTAGCCTGGGAACGCCTCAAGATGCCTCGGGTGGAGCTGGATGACTTAGCCGGGGACATTGAAGTCTGGCACCTTTGCTTAGGCTGCTGCCCCCATGACCGGGATAAAGGGCAAAAGATGGATGGATGGAGTTGTATGTCTAGAGTCAAAACCCCACTGTCAAACTACAAACATAATACAATCACATCCAAAGCACAGCATAATAAAATGCGGAAATAATTGTCTTTACTCACCATGGATGCTTAATGTAACCGGCAGGTACAGTAGTATTTAAAATAATAGCGGTCTAATGTGACTAACCAGATTAAGTACTGTTAATAGTATATTTTTCTTGCTACACAGAAAAACAAGTTACCAGTAGGTGCAGTAGTTGTTAAAAAACAAACAAGACCCAGCATTCATGATATGCACGCTCTTAAGGCTGCGCATTTGGGAACTTATTTGAAAGGGATGTGTTTTTAAAAAAAGCAGTGTGACATTCAATCAGTGATCAATGTAGTAAAAAAAACAGGTGTGAATCAGGTGACCCCTTTTTAAGGATGAAACCAGCACTTGTTGAGCATGCATTTCTCTTTGAAAGCCTGAGGAAAATGGGTCGTTCACGTTCACTTTGATTAAAAAGTTGTTTGGAGAGAGGAAAACTTATTAAGAGGTGCAAAAAATGATGGCTGTTCAACTAAAATGATCTCCAGTGCTTTAAAATGGAGAGCAAAACCAGAGACACGTGTCAGAAAACGGAAAGGAACTATCAAAATGGATAGAGAAATAACCAGAATGGCAAAGGCTCAGCCAATAATCAGCTCCATGATAATCAAAGACAGCCTGGAGTTACCTGTAAATACTGTGACAGTTAGAAAACACCGGCTAAAAATGGAGGAACCTCTTAGCTTCGCTTCCACTAGCAAGTTGGTGCGGTTGAGTGTGCAACTCGGGCTGGATGAGTATATTTTCAATGTTTTGTGTTTACCGCTTTAATATAACGAGTGTTTAACAGTGCCTGATGACGACGTGCAGGTTCTGAGAGAAAAAAGATAACAAACATGTTTATTTTTCCACCTAGCTTGTTAGCTGTGAAGAGACTTTTTCATACACAGAACATGTTTCCAGCCTTCAAAATAAGAGCCCTGTTTGATGTGTGTCTAACTGTAAACAAAATAAGCGTGTCATAAAAATATCTCACATATGCAGTTGGAATTGCTTCCTTAATGAAAGGCACGGGCTTTACAGTTTGTTGAAGATTTTGTAGCATTGTGTGCATCCCATTAGAAAAGTTAGCCAAGCTACATCCTTTTCTTATTTACTGGGCTAAATTGTCCATTGGTGAATTGCATCAGTAAGTAAATTGTTTTTGCACTTAATTAGCTGACCTTTTATTCTCTAACCCAAAAATCACACACTCTAGACTTAAAAAAATAGGTGTTAAATGTAAGAAAACATTTATAAAAATTTTTTATAAAATTTTAAAAATTTAAATTGTAAAAATTTTATTTTGGTAAAAATTAAATGGATTTCTATTTCTCCTACTATGGTGTTGGGCCTATTTATCCCATAGCAGGGATCGTGGATCAGTTTGCATATGTCAAAATACTTGAGGAGGTCATGTTGCCTTAAGATGAAGAGGACATGCCCTTGAAATGGGCAATGACCCCAAACACACCAAACCAGCAAAATCGTGTTATGTTGTTATGTTATGGAGTGGCCAGCCCGATCCCTAGTCCTTAATCCAATGGACAACTTGTGGGGTGACATCAAAAAAGCTGTTTCTGAAGCAAAACCAAGAAATGTTAATGAATTGTGGAATGTTGTTAAGGAGTCTTGGAGTGGAATAACAGCTGAAAGGTGCCACAAGTTAGTTGAGTCCACGCCACACAGACGTGATGCAGTTTTAAAAAACGGTGCTCACACAACTAATTATTAGTTTAGTGACTCACATGATTTCCAAAGCCTAGAACCTGAACAGTTTGTACAAAATAGTTTTGAGTTATTTAATGTCAATAACAGACGCTGCTATTTTTTCAACTAATTGCCCAATTGCACAGCTTTGACTTTGACCGTTCCTTATATCTTGCAAAGCAAACCAAAGCAGATGTGTGTGCGTAGAGCATACAAAGTATGTGATTTATCCACTTTTGCGTATGAAAATGTGAACATTAATGCACAACTCTTACCATGGATATACTCAAAACCTAGTGGTAGAACAGTGAAACTACAAATAGCTATAGGTGTGCCAGTCCGACGCAGGTCATATATTCTTGCTACGTGCTCCACAACTTGACCACCAAAGAAGGCATCGCCCTTCACCCCAGATCAGACAAGCCGATGCCAAACGCAAAGCCTGCACCTAAAGTTTATTTATTTTTTATTTATTGGTGATGCACATGTAGTCTGTGCCAGTGACTCGTTGATTTGCATTAGTGTTTGTGACGATTGGCAGTTTATACATCTCCACTTCAATTTTGAGAAATTCTTCTTGCTCGCTGCCTTTGCTATGATTTGGGGAAGGGAAAAGTCCAGTCATGCCTTCTTAAGGAGATTGCTGCAAAGAGGCAGAAATTTTTTTTTTTTTTAATCCAAGTTATCGATTAATCAAAACAATAATAAACTGATTAATCAGTTATTTGAATAATCGTTAGTTGCGGGCCTTATTTGGACCACCTAGGGCCCAACTGATTACTCAATCAAAACAACAAGCATCAGATTAATTGACAAAGAAAATAACAGTCAGTTGTATCCCTAAAATCAAGTATGTATTAAAGTATATAGCAAACAAATTTCTCACTCCTATCTTAAACTTAAGGTGCATTCACAGACACTCTGAACATCACAACAACATTTTTATTATCTGTGGTCTAAATAAACAAAGACAAAAAAAAAAGTTTCTCTCTGCATCCGTATTTGTAACAAATGTTACAAAATGTGATGAGCTTCCGTGCTTATCGTGATTGAAACCCAGAACTGTACTGGAAGTCTAAAATGGGATTGGCCTGGTTGGGTTACATAACTATCCTGTTAAGATGACATGGGGCAAGGTACAATAGTGTTCCAAATAATAGCAGTGCAATGTGACTAACCAGATGAAGTACTGTTATTAGTATATTTGTATTGCTACGTGGCAAACAAGTTACCAGTAGGTGCAGTAGATTCTCAGAAATCAAACAAGACCCAGCACTCATGATATGCACGCTCGTAAGGCTGTGTGTGTGTGACTATCTTGTTTTGCCTGAAAGACAAAGATAGAAGGTTGCGTTCATGGATGACTCTGGAAATTAAAACAATAGCCACACAAAATAGTATTCAATTAATGAGATAATTGATTCATTATTAATTCATAAATGTTTGCAGCGCTAGACCAAATGAATATGAACCAAACACAAACACTTTTTGTTTGGGCGACAAGATCAGTCAGCTGGGGTAGGCTCCAACATAGCCACAAACGGATGGAAATCAGGACATTCACATTTTCAAATCACAAAGTGATGAATTGAATACTGAAATATAGTAATTATTCATTTGAAATAATAGATGATTGGAAATAGATTATTTCATAATTTCATTCATCCATCAACTGATTCATTTGTACAGAAACAAGCAAAGTCTTCCAGGCACGAGCAGGAGTGACGTGTTTGTGGCGCGTGCCCGGCGTTGACCCCAGTATGACGTCCGCATCAAATAAATGCATTTTTATGTTATCCATAAAATACAATACTCGGCCCTATTTCCCAAATTGACGCGCATTTACTGTATACATATTTTTTCAAGTAGTTATGTAAGTTTAAAGCTAAAGTTTTTTGCGGCCAAGTTCGGCCCCGTCCACGAACCGACACCGGGCCCCGGTCCGGTGGTTGGGGACCCCACTTCTTCCGCCTAACTCTCCGTCGTCTCCTGTCATGGCGCTTGTACCGTTTGAACGTTTATGTCTGTCGCCGGATGTGAAGAGACTGTAACTATGTGTAAATACTGTACCCAACACTTTTCCCGGGGTGGACACTCCTAACGGCTTCCGCTGTCGGCCAGTCTTCGTGACACCGGGAATCTGGCACCTTGCTCCCGGTGGCAGAACAGCGGTTGGTGAAAAGGCTCTTCTGGCGATGGTTCCCTCCAGCGATGTTATACACGTTTGGTTCATAAGAGCTGAACAGCGGCGAGCGGGATTCATTGTTCCCTGTACGTTGATAAATGAAGGTACCACCGTGTGTCACTAAGACATTCAAAGCCAAATGTTCCACAAAATGACTAATAGTTATGACTGTACTGTCAGAAAGCCGGCAAGTGTGGCGTCATATGCAATAAGGGAAGGGGGAAGACAAGGACATGGCTCTTTTAAGTACTTTTAACCGGTAACAACTAAATAGGCCGAAGCTGCGTATGGATTCTTAGAATGTGTCTTTTTTCCTAATTGTTTTTATATTAAGCTTGCGGTAGCTTTTTATCGCTGTATCAAACAATGCCTCCACAAACTTGCACCCCCAGAAAATGTTGGATCAGTCCACATTGACGCACGGCCCCGACTGGGTAGAGGGCGTGGTCTACCGATTTTAGCCAATCACCACGCCCCGTCATGGTCTTTTTTTATAATCGAACGTAAATGGTACATAACAAAACGCACACCAAACAGCAACCGTAAAGTACAACAAGAAATGCTGTATTTCTCGTTTGACTTTCGCCCGTCAGCCGCTAATTTATAGGAGTAACGCTACTATTTTCAAGGTTTGGTTTCGGGCGTGACTCTAGACCCGTCTCCAAAAGTTTGTATTATTAGTGCCTAATATGCTTGGTATGAAACCAAAAACGATATGTAATATTGTTTACAAATGGAGGCTGGGTAGACAAATCCAAATATCGACACCAACGGAAGTATCACTATCGGATAAGATTGATAGCTTGATAAATATATTTTTCAGTACTTGTGTTTATTTGAACAAATATATGTTGTTCAAATTGTATGTGGTGGATAATGGAACTGATTACATAGTTACACAATTCAGTTTATGTACTCAGGAGGCTGATAAAGGCCAAATCATTTGAATGAGAGTGAATAACCGTTTTTGCTCTTGTTTACTTATTTGGCACTATTGAGTCTACTTTGCCTAAACATTTATAAATAAAAGATAATACAATAATTGTATCTCTTGTCTTGTATTTCTTTAAAGCAAACATATTAAGTTGCCAAGTAAGACTATTTTATCGTGTATTTTATTCTGACTATAATCCTGACGTACATGTTAAAGGCAAAATCACAACCTCACTCGAGAAACTTGAAACATTTTAAGTAAAAAGTATCTATCGTTAATACTGGCATGTTTACTCGATTCCAAAATCTGCAGTATTGCTCAACCTTCACGTGTATGCAAATGGCATTCAACCCTTTTGTTTTTTCTTATACAATCAATGTACTTATAAGTGTGTGTATGTATTAATAGAAATAAATTGTTCAGTGAGAACACATCTTGAAAATATCAGCCACTAATCACGGACCAGAATGAAAGACCATTCAAATGTCCTTTCAATAACACACATTTCTGAAAAATTTACTTCATAATACACTCACTCATTTTACAAGAAAAATAATGTATACTATTATAATTCATATGTGAAGTAAAGTTTGGAGTTTTTTGGGGTTGGGGGGCATAGGCATGTTTTCACTCCCTTTTTAAATGGCAATAAAAAAAGTAAGTTTTGAGACCAACAATGCAGGGGAAGGACTTTAAACAGCAATGTAAAACAAAGATGATTGAACTAAAACCCAACCAAACAGAAAAAAACATCAGCTGCGTATCAAAATGCTCTGTACATTTCCATTTATGACAATGTGTTTCAGGCAGTTATATACTGTTTGAATACAAAGAACAACTGTTCATGTACAATCTAAGGCTGCCCATCTTCTTTAACAGTCCCTTTCATCCTGTGTGGGGTTTGAAAGTCTCCTTCATGAGCCTGTGACAGTCAAAGAGTGCTGCTGTGAAATGAATCGGGGTAGATGGGGTGCATGACCTGCCTTCTACAGCACATTTACAGTCTGTCATGTTGCCCCGCCCCATCGCAGCTCAAGTTTGAGTTCTCAGGAAGCTGAGCTTTCTTCTGCTACTGCTGGGGATGGACCCTCTGATTGTGCTGCTTCTGACGGACTCCTGGAGGGCTTCTTTAGCTGGGGGGGACTTTGGACATGCTGCATAGAAAACTGCGGTTTGGCTAGGATGAGCTGTGGCACTGATGTGCCCGCTGCTAGCTGGACCACGGGGGTGGTGGCTGCTTTGGTAGCCGCCTGAGCAAGATGTGTGGTGACAGGTTTGGCCTGTACAAGCTGAGTCACATGGCCTGGTGGATTGCCCTGCATTAGCGTGGCAAGCTGGTTTGCTGGGATGGTGATAATGGTTATTTTCTCCCCTGCTTTGGAGCCAGTAGGCAGCATGGTGGGCAGGGCTTGAATAACAAGTTTTGGGGGAGCACTAGCACTCGCTACTGTAACTGGGGCTCCTGCAGCCGTGGTTAGTACTGGGGAGGAGTTTAATGTTACTTGGCCGAGGGAGTTAGTCATTACCACAGGCATGGTGCGAATGGTCCTGTCAAAGAAAGAAAAACAAGGATCAACATGCAGAATATATAGTTCAACAACATGCTGAATAAACCAAGAAAAGTCAATCAATCTTATTATCGCACTAATAACTACTGTATTACGCAATGAATACGGGAGCAGGAGGAAAACATGTTATCGTTAGCGTCAAACCCAACTGCGTATACAATATATTCTTCTACACATGATGCTCGGCAGAGAGGAACAACAGCTGAATTTCTTAATTCCCCGTGCGACATGCGCACTGCACTTATCTTTCACCCAAAAATCGGAAGATGTGTGTACATGCGCATCAATCTGATTATCAATCGGCATAACCCACCTCTCTCAATCGGATGGAAATTTAGATCCGAATGAGTGCAATCGGGTCAGATTATTCCCAATGACGTGTTTACATTGAACATTTTTATTCCAATCAGGCTTATGTGTCCATACAACTGTCACGCACATACGGGCTAGTGATGGCTGGCATTTGACTGTCCCTGCTGAGTCAGCCGAAAACTCCCTACACACTTGTTCTTCAAATGCCATATGAAATTAAAGCTATTTAATGTGCTACATCCACAAGATATTTGTCATGACATGTGCTACAAGATGCTAACATTACATCACTCCACTCTCACAAATGGGATTTTTGTTCCACACGGCAGACATGTTTGTTTTGATCACGCCTGTGCAGTATAAGGAAAGGTGGGTGAGGACACTACCCAAGACATTGGAGCAGTGCTTCTCAATTAGTGGGGCGGCCCCACCTGGGGGAGTACGGTTAATGTTTATTTTGTGAAGGAGAGATGAATAAATACTAGCAGATATTATCAGTTTCTCAATGGTATTTCAAATCTGGAGGGGTGCAAAAACATTTCTGTCCCCCCCGTGGGCAAATTACAGAAAGTGGTTGAGGAGCACTGTCTTGGAGCAAGACGCTACCTTGTACACACGGATCGCTTCCTGCTGCAAAAGTACGAGCCACAGCCGATTGATTTTGTGATTGGCGGTGAAAGACATTGATCGACATACTGTACGCCGATTTTCCACAGAAATCGCCTGATCAATCGCCGCATCCCTACTTTCAATGTGCCTTATATTTGTAGTTTACTTCATTTAGCTATTTTTATGGCTGAAAACGATTAATTTTATAAGATAACATATTTTTGAAAAACTATGACACAAAATTTGACTCACTAAGTAGCGAAAGATTACTGTAAAGCACTAAAAAAAAAACAAAAAAAACAATGTAAAGACAAAGTACTAGGGTGGATGAGAAAAACAAAATTAAAAGGAGAGTAGTATCAAACCTGGTGGCAGAATTACTGGGGATGATGGTGACATAAGTTTGTTGAGAGTGGGAGGCAGCAGGAGCATTTGTGCCAAGGAATTCTGGGCCCTGCTGGCTAGACAACATGCCCTCGCTGTCTTCACCTTCGTCATTATCGTCAATAACTCGAATGTTCTTTGGCATGTCTTTAAACTGGTAGGCCAACCTCTGACCCTCCACTTTTGCAAGAATGCCACGTTGGTAATAATACCTGCACAAGAACACACAAAAAATCAGCATATACTACAGCATCCTTATGTTGAACAGAAATGCTTATTCTGCGTTTCTGACCTTAGGGCTCGGCCCATTGTTTCATAGTTCATATCAGGCTTGTTCTTGTGTTTTCCCCACAGTTTGGACACCGCCTTGGAGTCAACCAGTTTAAAGATGCCCTTTTCTCTCTGCATCCACTTGATGTATCTGGGACAGGTGTTTTTGTCCTGCAACAGCTCTAACAGGAACTCCCACAGGTAGGTGGTATTACCTAAGAGAAGAAAACAATGTGACTTTTGTGACTTAAGGCCTGATTCTAGGAATATTCCATCCAGTTTCAAGCAGCTCCAGTTTTTTTTTAAGATGCACAAATCAATACACAGCACCTCACAAAAGTGAGTACAGTAAATCCCTGCATTAGGTGATTTTTTTTTAATAATCCCAAAATGTTTCAGAATTTGTGGGGAAACCCGCTACTTAGTGCTTATCATCTCCATAATTAGGGAGTTTATTGGTAGACCGCATCGTATTACCCACCCCTGCACGGGTAAAGCTTGAGTTCCACAGAGAGTAATCAAAGGTAAACTTCAACTTGCTTGAAGGAGATGTTGTTCATAATCAGCTTTATATTTACACTAATGTCTGTCATAGTTTAAACCTGGGGACACGCTACAATCATTGCCGACATCATTTCAGAAATACAGGCGGTCCTCATGTTTTGTTGCTTTGTGGTTATGAAAGAAAGAAAGAAAAAGAACTGAATACATTTCAGTAGAAATTGTGCGTGAATCCGGAAATTGTGACGCTGAACTGAAATGTATATTGAATGTTGAAATCCTAGAAATGCGTTGAAATCTATTCACCGACTGGGATAAGACCACTGTACAACCTGAGCCATGCCACTGAGCACAGAATAGGCAGAACGTCACAAATAATGTTTCACGTAAACTTAAATTCTACCAGCAGGGGGCGACGTTAATATTGTCTTTTCATTTTAAAACCTTTTTCCACCCCACTGTGTATGTTTGTGTGAATGCTTCTCGGCATGCTGTCTAGGCCTGTCTCTCCCTCGCTTGAGTGTACAACACACCACAGTGATAAGTTGGATGAATTATTGTATTTAGTGTTTTAGCTTTGTATTTGATATGCCCCTTGTGTGCTCTGTGAGCTGCTTAGGTCAGTGTTTTTCAACCACTGTGCCGTGGGAAACCATCCACTTTCACCTAATTGGTGCATAAATATTTTTTGAAAATGAGCCCGCCAATAATGTGAAATTGCCGACTGACTGTGCTGTCCAATGATCGGCAGAGTAATCATGTAATAAGCTAAATAGCAGCAGGTGGCAACACTTTGTATTGCCTTTATATTGTTTCTACAGGCTACAGAGATTCATGTTTACATTTTCTGCTGGTGGTGTGCCTTGGGATTTTTGGAATGAAAATATTGTGCCTTGGCTCAAAAAAGGTTGAAAAACACTGGCTTAGGTAATGATTTAGGCATCATTTATTATAAGTTCTGACTTATATTAAATAAGATATTCTCTCCCGTAATATCCTGATTATTTTCTAATAATAGTCAGACATCTTCTGATATTTACATTTTCAGGTTAGCAGTCACATTAACTCCTTTTCATTTTTTTTTTTGAAAATTATTTCAAAGTTAGAAATATAAATGTAAAATACAAATGTCCTACCTTTTCCTTCCCTTGGCCTCTTTTTTATCCCCATGTCAAAAGAGCCATTGGATGTCGGTTGATGCAGCTTTGTCTTGCGTCCACCTAAAAGTTTTTTTTTGTTATTATTTTCTAGCTTTCATATCACTCTCCCTCTGCAGCAGTCACATCCAACTAGTCTACACGTCGTTGCATATTCTGACATCAAACATTTACTATCTAGTACAAGTGTTCTGACACAGACCGCCTCTCTTCTTCTTGGCAACAGGTTCACAATCAGGCGGGATGGGGAAGGATTCCTCTTCCTCTATGGGTCCACACTCGGTAGACACCTCCACCACTGTCTCCATCATCACATCTTCGGCTGGATCCAAACACATAACATTCATTCCATTAACTGCGTTAACTCAGAATGTATGGCCATTTATGGCCCCTGGACTACTGTACCTTCATGAGTCAAAGTATATGTATATATATTATATTTTTGTTTTGTGTGTGATTTTTTTTTTTGTGTTTTTTTTTTTTTTTATATTGTTTTATTTTTCTTTTTTTTTTTTATATTTTTAATATTTTAAATTTCTTATGTGTAAATTTTTTTAAAATAAAATAATTGCCCATATATGTCCCTTTACTTAACATTTGATATGTATCGTAGTTACATATCTAATCATTTACCACAGTACTATTCAAGAGATTTACATCCCTACTTATTATGGACAAAAACTTATTTTAAACTTACACGTTATTGAAGTACAAGGGCAATTGCTTGGTCACAGTAGATCAATTGTATAAGAAAAAGACAAACACTCTTAATACAAAAACTGCACTATTTATACTGCCATTCAATGTACATAAAATGATATGTAATATTATATTAGATTACGTATAAGTATTATATCAGTAATAAAGAGAATATTAGATAAACATTTGCATATTTACAGTGTGTAAAAATATGGCAACTACAAGTCAGGTACCTGCAATTTAATGTGATTAATTATGAGTTAACTATGGACAAAGTGCAAGTAATCGTGATCAAATATTTTAATCAATTGCCAGCCCTAATATATAGATATATACAGTGTATATATCTATATATACACTTTTCTATATATATACTTTTTAGTAATATATAGATATATACAGTGTATATATCTATATATATCTACATATATATATACATATATATATATATTTACATATATATATATATATATATATATACAGTACAGGCCAAATGTTTGGACACATTTTCATTCAATTTGTTTTTTCTTTTTAATGACCATTTACGTTGTTAGATTATCAAAGCTATGAATGAACACATGTGGAATTATCTACTTATCAAAAAAGTGTGAAATAACTCTAAACATGTCTTATATTGTAAAAACTTTTTTATGTCTCATTATTTTTTTCTGATAGCCCTGCAAACCCTTGGTGTTCTCTCAATGAGCTTTATGAAGTAGTCACCTGAAATGGTTTTCACTTCACAGGTGTGTTGTCAGGGTTACTTAGGGGAATTTCTTGCCTTATTAATGCGGTTGGGACCATCAGTTGTGTTGTGTGTGTCCAAACTTTTGACGTGTACTGTATACACACACACCTACATACATACATACATACATATATAGACACACACAATATATATATTTTGCACGCTTTGCAAAAAACTACAACTAAAAATCAGTGGGATCTGGTGTGTCAAGTTAGCAAAGCTCAACAAATATTTATTGAGGGATATTATATTTGGAAAACAATACATCAGGACCTAGTTACAGTATTATGGAGGAAATATTGATACACGCTGATGGATAAGCTTGCAAGCATGCAAGTGTGTTTACCTGTATTGCGGTCATGCAGTCCTCCAGGGGACTCCATATGCAGAAGAGCTTCAGCTGCTTCAAAGGTTTTATCAAAACATACCATGTCCTGACCAGACATCTCCACTACAAAAACAAACAATAACTACATGTTAAGTGTGCGATTAAATGTGTTATTGTTTCTGTAATTATGTAATGAATGCCCTGGCCCTAATAGTAATATAGTTTCTTACCAGTCTCTGCCACTTCTGTCACTACCTCCTGCTCCTCAGCCACATCCTGCATGATGTAAGTTTCATCATCATAGACCAGAACCTGTGCAGAGTAACACTCTTCCACCTCGGCACTAGGCACCTCCTCCACAATCACTGCTGGACAGCCATCATCCTGTACTTCCACACCTTCCTCTTCCTCCACTTCTTCACCGCCATCCACAATTACTGCTTCTATCTCCTGCTGAATGACTTCGTCATCCTCCTCCTCAGCCGGCTGCTGCTCACACTGCGGTTTGGAAAGATGCAAAAAGGCAGCGGTATAGTTGGTAGGTCGCTGCTTATCCAGTACTTGCCCTTTCCCACATTCTACAAACACATTATTTGTTTGCAAACACATAACAATGCGGTGAAAATACAGCAAGACGCACACACAACCGGACTAGCATGCTAAATTAAGCGAATCCCACTACATGTCATTCATGGAGTGTGAATGGAAGCAAAACTTCGAGGAGGTTCCGCCAACTTTCGCTGGTGTTTATCAACATGTATACTTTTTAGTCAAACTCAAGACATTTTTACGGGTCTCTCAATTACAGGCATGTATTTGCTATTTATGGATAGCGCGGATAAAGATCACACTCGCAGTGTATGAGCAAGCGCTTGCTGCCGCTGCTTTCTCGCTTTTTCAGTGCGCGCTGACATGAAAGAATCGCTCTTCCCAACGAGCACTGGGTGCTGCTGTGATTCCCCTCCCCTTTCATCTGCAGCTCAGTCTTTGAAACATTAAAAAAAAAACAAAGGAAACAGAAGAAAGTAGTTCTTGAACATATTTGTTTTGGTTTTCAATATTTTGTTGCCCCCACAGCATTATTCCTCTCACCTACGTTGCAAGTTGCATGAGGCACATGGATTTACATGCATGTGCCTCATGACCAATCATGAAATTTTACAATGACGTCATTTAATACTTTGCACACAGATGATGCTGATAACCCAACATAGCAAAGCTGAATTGACTGTACTCTGGTAATCTCGAGCGTGTTATGACAGCATTTGTGGGGTCTTACCTGTTGTGGCTCCTCCACCATGGTAACATACTCCACAATATTCCCACCGCCATCTGACACCACCACAGAGGTCATCACTCATTCCTAAGAAAGCAAAACAATAAATGTCTGGCTGGTTAAGACTGGCGCTACTTACCAAGGGTAAAGAATATGTAATCATTTGTAACGTCATTTATATTCAGGTTGGTAAACATTGGTATTGGGGGGGGGGGGGTGTCACACATTAAAAAGGTGCACAGTGTGCCCAACAGCGCTTTCATTTTTTTCTAACACTATGGTACATTATACTGTATAAATGTAGGGCATGAGCGAGCCTAAAATCCATATTGCAATATTTAGTCACCCCTTGCCAATTTGTGCTTCAACATTCGCAGGTTTAAAACACATTGCTGTTTTGTGGTTGACTATGGCCTGTTAGTCAAAACATGCACGTTTAAGAAAATCTTAAATGTGTTTGGCCTAAATCACGCATTTTCAGTGGAACCTTGGTTAGCGTCATTAATCATTTTAGAAGGTCCGACTCTAACCAAAACATACACTAACAAATCAATTTTTTTTCCATAAGAACTAATGTAAATCCACTTACTCTGTTCCAGAAAGCCAAAAATGTTAAGACAAATTGCTTTTAAATAAGTAGTTTTACACTTATACATTTACATGTAGAAAACAATTCAAAATGCATACACAATTAGAGTTGTCACAAGATCTCATGTTACGAGAAATTCTGGAAACCAAAAATGGCTAGTAGGAGCAGCTGTCACCAAGCAGACACTGTGATAGTTCTACATTTACATCATCGTTACTTAGTATTAGTGAGATCAAAACATGTAGGGACCGGAGACTGACCCTTGACCTACATACACAGGTCATGCCAATCATGAGAAAGAGTATTTAGGTGGCCAATTGCAAGTTCTTCTCTTTGCATCTTCTCTGAACTGTGGCAACATGGGAGCCTCAAAAAAACTGTCAAATGACCTGAAAACAAAGATTGTTCAACACCATGCTTTGGGGGAAGGATACAAAAAGCTATATCAGAGATTCCAGCTGTCAGTTTCCACTGTGACGAACATAGTGAGGAAATGGAAGACCATAAGCACAGTTCTGGTTAAGGCCCGAAGTGGCAGGCCAAGAAAAAACTCCTGAGGCAATGGATGTTGTCAAACTCAACCCATAGACGAGCTCCAAAAACCTACAAAATGATCTTGCTGAAGGTGTCACTGAGTAACTATTCAGCGTACTTTGCGCAAGAAGGTGCTGTATGGGAGCGTAATGCATAAGAAGCCGTTTCTGCGCACATCCCACAAACGGAGTCGCTTGAGGTATGCTAAAGCACATTTGGACAAGCCAGCTTCATTTTGGAACAAGATGCTGTGGACTGATGAAACAAAAATAGATTTATCTGGACGTAAAATGGGGTGGTATGCACGTTGGATGAAGAACACAGCATTCCAAGACAAACACAATGCTATCCACAGTAAAAATAAAAAAAATCCATCGTGCTGTGGGGCTGTGTGGCCAGTACAGGTACTGGCAATCTGGTTAAAATTGAAGGTCACATAGATTCCAGTCAGTTGTGCCTGGGCTCGGTACTTGAACAAGAATCCAGACCTCATTGGAAGCTATGGGAAGCGTTTAGAGGCTGTCGTTTCTGCAAAAGGGGGATCTACTAAATATTGATGTCATTTTCCCTGTTGGGTATGCACCTGCCTAATTTGGTTTAAGTAGATATTACACACTTTCTCTATATCCTAAACCAGGGGTGCTCAATACGTCGATCGCGATCTACCAGTCAATCGCGAAGACATGTGGGTAGATCGAGTGACATTCACGGCGTCCATGCGCTGAACCAAAACACGGCTGCACGCACCGCCCCCACCTCTGCTTTGCAAAGTCTGATATCAATCTAAATAAGGAAAATGATTGGGGACCGCTGATATAAGAAATGACAAGTCTGCTAAAAAAATAATTATTATACATTAAAAACAAACAAAAAAAACAAAAATAAGTTCACTTGATTGACAGTCACTGCGCTTCCGGAAACACCGGCGCTATGTGCCGCAAAACTAACACGCCAGCAGCGATTTACCTCCGTTTTTTTCTCTTAAACTTAAGGGTATAACAACGAGTGGAGGAGCTGAACCAAGTAAGGAGAACAAAAACGTATCACTTTCGTTTAGAATGAGAGGAGGACTTGAGATAAGCGTCATCGAAGATGGATGGATGGGTTTTCCAAGTGCTTTTACCTCATCTGCTACACTGCAATCGCAACACCAAGTAAGGGAAATGTGGAGCAGCATTTTTGGACATTTCATGGCAAATCCGACACCGACTAAAACCCAGGCAATGACAAAAAAAATGAACATAGTTGTGTTGTGAAATATGGTCTCATTATGTATACTACAAAAACTTATATTGTACATATCAACATATTGCGATTTCTTTATATATAAATATATGCGTTGTGTGATTGTAGACGTGGTAGATCTTTTTGAGTTGCTCATTTTGTAAGTAGCTCGCAGGTTGAAAAAGTGTGAGCACCCCTGTCCTAAACACTTCATGTCCCTTCTCAAATGCCACTGTTTGTCTGCTATGTGATGTACAATGGAGTGAAAACTATTTGCCCCCTTCCTGACTTTTTTTTCTTTTGCATGTTTGTCACACTTAAATATTTCTGCTCGTAAAAAATAGTTAACTATTAGTCAAAAATAACATAATTCAATACAAAATGCAGTTTTTTAATTAAGGTTTACGTTATTAAGGGAGGAAAAAAAACTCCAAATCTACATGGCCCTGTGTGGAAAAGTGATTGCCCCCCTTGATAAAAAAATAACTCAACTGTGGTTTATCACACCTGAGTTCAATTTCTGTAGCCACCCCCAGGCCTGATTACTCCCACACCTGTTTCAATCAAGAAATCACTTAAACAGAAGCTACCTGACACAGAGAAGTAGACCAAAAGCACCTCAAAAGCTAGACATCATGCCAAGATCCAAAGATCCAAAAGTAATTGAGGTCTATCAGTCTGGTGAAGGTTATAAAGCCATTTCTAAAACTTTGGGACTCCAGCAAACCACAGTGAGAGCCATTATCCACAAATGGCAAAAACATGGAACAGTGGTGAACCTTCCCAGGAGTGGCCGGCCGCCCAAAATTACCCCAAGAGCGCAGAGACAACTCATCCAAGAGGTCACAAAAGATCCCAGGGCAACATCTAAACAACTGCAGGCCTCACTTACCTCAATTAAGGTCAGTGTTCA
>QODF01000456.1:104651-172405 GCA_024372805.1 Oostethus manadensis | reverse complement strand
GGGGGGGGGGGGGCGTTCGGATTTCGGCAAGTTCTTTGCAATCGTGGAGCTTTTCCGGCGCGCAGTCTATTGGTAAACGGATACCGCTGGCCGAAGCGTCGACCGCCATGACGTCACCAGGACTCTCCCCGCGAACACGCAGCGATTATCGAGCGAACTCCAACAAAACACGGCGATGACACGCGTTTATCCAGTAAAGAAGCACACTTACGACCCTACAGCTGCCGTAGTAATATTGTCTCTTATTCTGCATCAGTTCCACGGAGGTCCCCCCGCAGTTTACGGGAAACTATTTAAATGATGTGCAAAATATGGGAGTTTCCCGGGAAAAACGGGAGTGTTGACTCCCATAGTCGGGAGTAACTCTTGATTTTACCGCGGCATAAATCAATATCCATACAATTACAAGTGTTGGTGTGTTTTTCCACGACTTTTCAAAACATTAATAAGTAATCGCTGTTTGGTGGCTGAATGTAGCCTACAGAATTACTGGCTAAAATATTTCATAATTGTTGACATTTTGTACATTTTCTGCCTAAATTAAGCATTTTCCATCATAACAGTGGCTCAATGAACTAAACTACAGATGTATGGTAATTCAAAAGACGCATTCAAAGGTTGTGATGGGTATGTAGTATTCCACACTGGACACTAGGTGTCAGTAATGGTACATTGGTGAGACATTAGCCGCCGTACGGAACCGGAACTCCCCCAATGCCAGTGTGTGAGTGTGTATTGTGTCTTATACATCACATTACTGGTTTTCTCTTAATATGTCGGCTGTATTGGGTAATATGAGTGTAAGGGGGAGTTCATGTCCAGAGGGCTATAATAATGCTATATGCCGTATTTAGAAGGTTATCAACAGGTCTAACTAGGACAAGATCCTAATCATAAATGAGTAATCGTAGTTTAATTGGTTCAAGTCTGGAAGGAATTAACTGCGATAAATGAGGGATTACTGCATTTTCTGTTCAAATTCCAACCTTGCCGATGAATCTTGTTCGACTGTTGATATGACTCGTTGAAAGGGCATGCGGCCCATCTTCCTAATCGCCTTCAACAATTTTGGACCAACATTTGCAATAAAAATGTTGATTAGTTCCGGGGCCATTAACACACTCCGTCTCTCTTTCGTTGCTATTGTTCGTAGCGACAAAAGAAGCTAACAAGCAAAGTAGCTGACTTGTGTCATGGTTTCATGTGAGGGTCACCGCTAAATGCTGCCCCTTACCGCTTTGGCCGAGAATTGCACGGGCCAGGCCCAACTTCCACGTTGGAGCAGAGTTTGTGTTGTGACCACACAAAAGCATAAACCAGCTGTCGCCACAGCAGAAGAGTCAAACAGCCACATGCGGCTCTGAAGCTGCGGATTGCAGACCCCTGAACCGTTGTCCCATTATGGGCCTGCAAGCATACTCACACTCATTATACAGCATATTGTTATATCTTATTTTCCTGCAACTAAAGAGGGGCAAAGCATGCAAAAACCCCAACACATTGCACCAAAAAGGGGCCATCTGATTAGGAATGCAGCCTTCAGGCCATATTGTGCATATTACATGCTAGCAACCTTGAAGGACACAACTCCGGGATAGAGGTAAGCAACAGGCAAACATTTTCTGGTTCTGATTGTTACCACTATCAGCAAATTAACAAAACTCATACAATTATTCAATGATCTTGATCATTTTAAGTAAACAACATTGGAATTGGTAATACCGGACGTATATTTGCTTGGTATCGGATCAATACTAAAATTTGCAGTACTGCCCACCCCTCCTACTTGCACACATGCATGCGTGTGGTCTGGGTCTTTGTCTGTCGCACAACAACAATACACAGCAGTTCTATTTGTAGTGATCGTGATCATAATCATATTACACCATTAAAAAACAGTCAAAGGCATGTTTTTTGACCCGTCTTTATTCTGTAATAATAAAAGAAAACCTGCCGTGTCTTTCTATCCATTGCCTAAAGCACCAGGGACCGAATACAAATAAAACGGAAAAAGGTGTCGTTTCAGGCAACTAAGATTTCTAACAGAACGCTTACAAAAAGTAGCGTAATTGAATACTGAATAGGAAAGGTGGTGGAAAACAGACCAAAAAAAACCAGAGGTTAAAATAGTCTTATTGCAGGAAGTGAGGAAGAGACTAGGCGTGTTTGATTGTCATACATAATAAAACGCCTCCATCATTATGTGACAGGTAAAGGTGCTTCTCTCTGGTTAGTTTCTGTCACGCCCATCTTGTGAAATACTATTGAAAACGGATAAAGTCTATTTATTTATTTGCACTGTACAAATTTAAGTTAAACCAGGAAAATGCGCCAAAATGGAGAGCTGTGAAGTGGATTCCAGAGTCAATGGCATGTTGATTCTAATATATTTGCAGTTTTCACTGACTTTGAACGTACTCCCTGCTTCTTCCCTGACAGTTCACATAAGAGTCCGGTGCATTGTGATTTGGGCAGTGGTCGAGGGCGGGTGTCCCGGCGACCTGGTCTTCGGCAGCCAAATCTGGTTCTTGGGACATGGAATGTCACTTCTCTGGTGGGGAAGGAGCCCGAGCTTGTGGAAGAGGCGGAGACGTTCCGACTAGATATAGTCGGACTCACCTCAACCCACAGTTTGGGCTCTGGAACCAAATTCCTTGAGAGGGGCTGGACCTTGTTCTACTCTGGAGTTGCTGCGGAGGAGAGGCGGCGAGCTCGGGTGGGCTTATTGTTAGCCCCCCGGCTTGGTGCCTCTGTGTTGGAGTCATCCCCAGTAAACGAGAGGGTTATTTCCCTACGCCTTAGGGCTGGGGAAAGGGTCCTGACTGTGGTTTGCGCGTACGCGCCGAACGGTAGTTCAGAGTACCCAGCCTTCTTGGAGTCTATCAGAGAGGTTCTGAATAGAACCCCAGCTGGTGACTCCATAGTTCTACTGGGGGACTTCAACGCCCATGTGGGCAATGACAGTGTGACTTGGAGGGGCGTGGTTGGGAGGAACGGCCTCCCTGACCTGACACCTGTGCGGTGTGTTGTTGCTGGACTTCTGTGCGACACATGCACAATTTGTCCATAACAAACACCATGTTGGAACATAAGGATGTCCATAAGTGCACTTGGCACCAGGACACCCTAGGTCGCAGGTCTATGATTGACTTTGTGGCCATCTCATCAGACCTGCGTCCGCATGTTCTGGACACGCGGGTGAAGAGAGGGGCTGAGCTGTCAACTGACCACCACCTGGTGATGAGTTGGATCAGATGGCGGGGAAGAATGCCGGACAGACCTGGTAGACCCAAACGCGTAGTGAGGGTGTGCTGGGAACGTCTGGCAGAGTCTCTCGTTCGACGAGTCTTTAACTCTCATCTCCGGCAAAGCTTTGCCTGCATCTCGAGGGAGGACCAGGATATTGAGTCCTAATGGGCCGTATTTCGTGCCTCCATTGCTGAGGCAGCCAGTCGTAGTTGCAACCGCAAGGTGGTCGGTGCCAGTCGTGGAGGCAAGACCCGAACCCGATGGTGGATTAGGCCTGCTGTCAAGCTGAAGAAGGAGTTCTATCAAGCATGAATGGCTTGCGGGACTTCAGAAGCAGCTGACAGGTACCGGCAGGCCAAGCGGCACGCGGCTTCGGTGGTGGTTGAGGCAAAAACTCGGGTGTGTGAGGAGTTCGGTGAGGCAACAGAGCACGACTTTCGGTCGGCCGCGAAGAGGTACTGGCAAACCATCCGACACCTCAGAAAGGGGAAGCAGCCCCCAGTTCACACTGTTTACAGTGCGGACGGGGGCTTGCTGACCACGACTGTGGATATAGTTGGTCGGTGGAAGGAATACTTCGAGGCCCTTCTCAATCCCACTGACATGCCTTCCATAGAGGAAGCAGAGTCTGAGGATACGTACGTGGACAGTTCTATCACCGTGGCTGAGGTAATTGGGGTAGTCAAATCACTCCCCAGTGGCAAGGCTCCGGGGGTAGACGAGTTCCGCTCAGAATTTCTCAAGGCTCTGGATGTTGGAGGACTGTGTTGGTTGACACGCCTCTACAACATTGCATGGAAGTCAGGAACAGTACCTCTGGACTGGCAGACCGGGGTGGTGGTCCCCATTTTTAAAAAGGGTGACCGGAGGGTGTGTTCCAACTATAGGGGGATCACACTCCTCAGCCTTCCTGGGAAAGTCTACTCCAGGGTGCTGGAGAGAAGGGTACGACCGTTAGTCGAACCTCGGTTAGAGGAGCTGCAATGTGGTTTTCGTCCCGGTCGCGGAACACTGGACCAGCTCTACACCCTTGCAAGGGTACTCGAGGGTATGTGGGAGTTTGCCCAACCAGTCTACATGTGCTTTGTAGACCTGGAAAAGGCATTCGACCGTGTCCCTCGTGGTGTCCTGTGGGGGGTGCTCCGGGAGTACGGGATTGATGGTCCGCTTCTACGTGCCATTCGGTCCTTGTACAATCGAAGCAGGAGCCTGGTTCGCATTGCCAGCAGTAAGTCGAGCTTGTTTCCGGTGAACGTTGGCCTCCGCCAAGGCTGCCCTTTGTCACCGATTCTGTTCATAATCTTCATGGACAGAAGTTCTAGGCGCAGTCAAGGTGTTGAGGGAGTCCAGCTTGGTGACCTTAGGATCTCGTCTCTGCTATTTGCAGACGATGTGGTCCTTATGGCCTCATCAGGCTGTGACCTTCAGCGTTCTCAGCTGAGTGTGAAGCTTCTGGGATGAGACTCGGCACCTCCAAATCCGAGGCCATGGTTCTCAGTCGGAAACGGGTGGACTGTACCCTCCGGGTTCGGAGTGAGGTCTATCCTCAGTTGGAGGACTTCAAGTATCTCGGGGTCTTGTTCACGAGTGAGGGACGGTTGGAGCGTGAGGTCGACAAACCGATTGGTAGAGTATCCGCAATAATGCGGTCACTGTACCGGACCGTCGTGGTGAAGAGAGAGCTGAGCCTGAAGGCAAAGATCTCTGCTTACCGATCGATCTACGTTCCCACCCTCACCTATGGTCATGAGTTATGGGTCATGACTGAAAGAACGAGATTGCGGATACAAGCGGCGGAAATGAGTTTCCTTCGTAGGGTGGCTGGACTCACCCTAAGAGATAGGGTGAGGAGCTCGGCCATCCGGGAGGAGCTCAGAGTAGAGCCGCTGCTCCTTCACATCGAGAGGAGCCAGTTGAGGTGACTCGGGCATCTCGTCCGGATGCCTCCCGGGCGCCTCCCTGGTGAGGTGTTTCGGGCATGCCCATCCAGGAAAAGGCCCCGGCGGAAGACCTAGGACACGCTGGAGGGACTATGTCTCACAGCTGGCCTGGGAACGTCTTGGTGTCCTCCCGGTGGAGCTGGAAGAGGTTGCCTGAGACCAAGAAGTCTGGACTTCCCTACTGAGACGAGAAAATGGAATGCAATGGAACATTTGTAGTTTTACCTTTTGAATATAAAGTATACGCACCCGATCCTTCTCCATAAAAAACAATAAAACTTTGTTGTAAAAGTCTGAGCACCCTACAGGTGATTTTGGATACCTCCATCTTGGCAGCCAAATTCATCTATTCATTCAGAAGAGGATGAAAATATATTTAATGCACTTGCATTAATGCTAAACAGCTGGATTTGCCTCTCTAAGAGAAGGACGGCAGTGACAAGCACTTTCCAGCTCACTCATGAACCGATTGCTTTAGGATGAGCAGAGCACTGATAGAGCCCCGTGTGTGACGTTTCTATGTATTTTATTGGGGGATTAGCAAGAATAAGGATGTTAGGGTGTATAATAAATATTTATGCTACATTATACAAACTGGCAGGCACCAACTGAGCGCACTCAAACAACAGGTTTGTTGCCTATATTTGATCAGGAAATGTGCAAACGCCGCAATTCTTACAAAAGAAAATTGTTCAATGTTCAATGCAAATTTCACGTTATCTTTATTCATTCTTTTAATTATTCATCATGAGGCACAGCCTCACCTGCCTCTCCTGACTGCACATCACAATAGCTCCGTGTTTTGTTGCTTTCAAACTTCAAGACATGAGACGTGTGTGGTCTAAAGAAAGAAAACACCAGGAACATTTGAGGTAGGTGAATTTTTCGTTACAGCAGCTGCTCAATTTCAAACCACAAGGGCGAAGTAAACTAGTTGTGAGGTTGGAATGAATTGGAGTTTTGTGCAGCGGGTGGAGAAAACATCACGTGCAATAAAAGATACACATAACAGGAGTGTCCGGAGTTAGTGAACTTGTAACAGTGAAATGGCTCAGAATTGTCCCGAGTAGTTCCTGTAACTTCACACAAAGCTTCCCTCTAAGCACTGACTCGACACATACAGGTAATTATGACTATTGCATGTTCACATTGCAAATACACCCTTTTACATCCCATTTGTGCATAAAAAGGGGGGGGGGGGGACTTGGAAAAGGCACATCCCTCTTCTCCTATTTCACAGGAAGTTGTCATCCAGGAACTGTTTACTGTGAGGAAAAATAGATTTTTATTAATAACTTTCCATTTCAATACATTTTTCCTAGTAAAAATGAGTTCAGTTTGCATTACAAGCCCAATATGCCAACATATCCTATTATTTCACGGCAAAAACATTTAGAAGCTAAGTACCTTTGAACTATTGCATTTGCATCCTACGAAGACGTCGCTTGTCCTGAGTAGCATAAAACATGAATATCAGTATTATTTTCCTCCATTACCAAAGCTGGTGTGATATGTACTATTCTACACTGGTCACTAGGTGTCAGTAATGTCACATTGATGAAACCATAGCCACTGCAGGACGTACTGTACAGGACAGAAAGTTAAGAAAGAATCACAATGTTTGAGTCTAGATTTCGTCTCATTTTCTTTTATGTCCGCTTGGGTAATACAAGTGTAGTGTAGGTGGCTATAGGGGTGTTATTTCATGTCTCAAGGGCTCTAATAATGTTAAAACCATATATAATTCATAAAACGTTTTCTATGCTCAAAACTACGAAAATATTCCATTTAAAAATATGGAGTCCTACTTTGCAGAAATTTACCTATCATGGTCTGGCCTGGAACCAATTAACCACAAAGTGGTACAGCATAAATAAATAGTTAATAAGGTGAAAAACTAACATTTAAGGGTAACTCAATACGTGAGCATAATGTGCATTGTAAGCACAATGAAGCATTGCACAAGCATCTCTTTTCGACTGTCTAAAATCTGTTAATAATTGTCCAAATTCCAAAAAGGCTTTATAGAAAGGTTTAAAGTAGTTGCTGCACTGAATCGGTCAGATCTGATAAGACAAAAACACGTACCTCTTCGTCTGGAGCTGCGATCATTCTTCCGGTCATTGGTGCCACTCCTAGCACCTTAGGTGATTTATCTGGCTTGGGTGTTCCTTCCAGAACCACAACAAAGTATTCCCGTTTGGGTTGTTCTTCTAGGGTTTCCTGTGGAGCTGGCAATGCTTCTTCTGCTATCAGGCTTGTCAAGTCATCCTTTGATTCCTCTGCTGGAGGAACATCCTCACTTGCTGGTTCGGCCTGTGTCGGTGATAAAGGTTCTTCATTGGTTGGTACCGTCTCTACAGTCAAAGGGGCTTCCTCAAGCAGTGGTGCAGTCACATTTGGTTCTGAAGCTTCCTCAATTAAAGGTGTTTCCATCGACAGTTCTACCTCTATGACTGTTGGGACCTTCTCAACCACTGGTGCGGCCATAATTAGTGCCTTGGCCACCTCATTTACTGGTAGATCATTCATCTGTATTAGATCATCTTGAACTTCTTGGGACACCGCCACTGGTATTGGGGCCTCTTCAAATGCCATGGCATCCTCAGCCTCGACATGTGGAACCTCTCCTGCAGGTGCAGCCTCCGCTAGTGTAGAGGTTTCTTCAACAGCAGGTGCAGCTTCCAAAGGTATTGGGGCCTCCTCAACCACTGGTGCAGCCTCTTCTGTGGGCACAGTCTCCACTTCTGTAGAGGGTTCTTCAACTGCAAGTGCAGCCTCCATAGGTACTGGGGCCTCCTCAATCACTTGTGAAGCCTCTTCTAATGCCAGGGCATCCTCAAACTCAACATGTGCAAGCACTTCCTTAACCACAGATGAAACCTCTTCTGCAGCTGCAGCCTCCACTGGTGTAGAGACCTCAACTGCAGGTGCATCCTCCAAATGTACTGGGGGCTTCTCAACCAATATTGCAACCTCCACAGGTACGAGCACTTCCTCAACCACTGGTGCAGAGTTTAATGGTGTTGGGAGCTCCTCCAGCACTTCAGGAGCTTCTATTAGACTCCGGGTATCTTCAGCTGTCGATGGAGCCGTTTGTGATGCCGTGGCCTCCCCATCCTCCAGAATTGCAGGTGCATTTTCATCAACAGATCTTTTTTCTTCTGGTGGCAGGGGTATATTCCCGGGTGCTGCCTCATCAACAAAGACCACTTCTTCCTCCATTACTTCAGTTATCTCCGGTGTTGGGGAAAGCGTCAGCAGCACTGCAACATAAAATCCAGCCATCGGCCAGACTTTAAAATATGTCTTAATAGGAATTTACCTACCAAACATGTGACATCTTGTGATATTATGAGGATACCACCCAAAAACTAAACCATGCTTATAATTTAAGATGTTCCAAAAGGACATACACAAAGTCAATAGTTCTGTCTAACGTAAAATATATTGCACAATCATAAAAAACACCAATTCAAAACAATGACAGCGGTAATCCTTTGTGGGATGACAGCAGCTTTATTCCATGGCTATTCACAGTGCTCATTATCTAGTTGAATGCAAAATAAAAACATGATCACGTATGGAATGGATACGAATTGAACATAGAACTTAGATTTTTCCTTAAGAAAAAAAAACAATGTTCCTGCGCGTTCTAATAACTAGAGGTAATTAAGTCTACCTTTGCCACATTATTATAGATATTTAAAAAAAGGGTTTGTCAGTTGTTTAAATTGTATATGCAGCTGCATAGACAGTGGTGAAAATACATTTATCCCCTGCTGGTTTGATACATTTAGCCCCTTAAAAAGACCCAATAAACCCACCATAACCTGTTTATACTGTAACAGACAAAACATAACTATTTTTAAAAATAAAGAAAAAGGTTATAAATTACTTTGTATTTAATTGAGGGAAATATATATTTGGTCCCCTACCAACCAGCAAGCTTTATGACCCACACAAATCGGCTGAATGCTCATCATACGCACAAATGAGTCCTGTCCCTTTGAGAAAATACTCCTAATCTCAACTCATTATGTGCATGAAAGACACACAAACACTGTCTTCCAATCAACTTCTCCACCACCATGGGCGCAATATCGTAGGCCTGGAATACCTGGAACACTAGAATGGACTACAAGACCATTCAAGTTCATATACAGGTGTGACCGGAACACCTCCCTAGGGAGGAGTCCAGGAGGCATCCTGACCAGAAGAGCGAGCCACCTCATCCTCTCAATGTGCAGGAGCAGTGGGGCTCTACTCTCTACTCTTCAAAAACAGTCAGTGACCCTTCCTTTTGAAGCCCTTGCAAGATTTCACCTGCTGGGGTAAGGATGATCGCGGGAAAGGTGAGGGAGCAGCCCAGAATGACAAGGGAGGAGCTGGTAGACGATGAGTTGGGAGCTCAGTCAGCAAGAAAAGCATTAGTGGGACACTTCATTGTAAAAATGAACTCTTCGGCATCAGCTCAAATGGTTGTCAGTCGGAAAAGCGTGCACTGCACCCTTCGGGTTGGACGTGTGGAATTGGGTTATCCCAGGATCTTACACGTGTGTGAGGGAAAGCTGGAGCCTGAGGTCGACAGGCCGCAGTAATGCTCATACCGGACCGTTGTAGGGAAGAGAAAGTCCTGACTTCACCGACGGTCGCAAGATTGTGTCGCTGACCAAAAGAGAATACTAGTTCTCTTTAGGGATACAAATTGATGAAATGAGTTTCCTCTAAGAAGTGGCGTCCACAAGGAGCTCGGAGTGGAGCGGCTGCTCCTTCTTATCAAGAGGAGCCAGTAGAGTGGCTCGGGCATTTAGCCCGGATGCCTCGCCGGTGTAGTGTTCCGGCCATGCCTAGCTAGGATGAAATCCCGCGGCAGAACTACGACACGATAGAGGGCCGAAGAACAGGAAGTCTGGGCTTCCCGACTCAGACTGCTGTCCCTGCGACTTGGATCCGGATAAGCAGAAGATGGATGGATGGATGGCATCAACTCTAGTCGACATGTTTAGGAAGAAGGGAAATGGCAGGGACATCTTTGTAAGGAATTAACTTGCTAAATTAGCATGTGATCAAATACATATTTCCCCCCCACTGTACATTACAGGACTGCAGGTAACAATTAATTCTCAGTTGATTAATCTTTTGATTGAATTTAATTAGTTGATTTAATCTTCAGACAGACAAAATCAATATAAGCACAACCAGGTAGTATCAGAAAATAGGTCTCCTTTCGTGGACTAAGGAAATTAAAAAATATATTATATATTTGAGAGGCTGAAATAAGAGGATATTTACATTTTTTTTAAACTATTAATCAAAATAGTTGTCACATAATCGATTAATTGTTGCAGCTCTAGTACTTAAGACATTGATTACTACATGTACTTGCTTCAGATCATTCCTACTAGGCCGAATTTTACATCCACGCATAGCCTCGTGTCATCAAGTACTGTAGATTTGACATGGAACGTATCCTCAACAAAACTATAAATGCAACACTTTTGTCTTTGCTCCCATTTTTCATGAGCTCAACTTTGTGTGGCGAGTATGCGGTCCATGCAAGAACTGGGATGTGTTCAGCTTCCGGTATATGCGTACAGATCCGTGCAACATCATGCTGCGACATGAGATGATGTTCCCGGACGAATGACACAACGATGGGCCTCAGGATCTTATCACAGCTCTGTCTCTGTGCATTGAAAAGGCCATCAGTAAAATGCAAGTGTGGTGTGGATGGAGTGGCCCACGATGGGGGTATGTGTTCGGCATATGTTATGGAACAAAAACTAGCGTGTTTTATTGATGGTGTTTTGAATGCACAGAGACACGGCATATTTGGGATGCTCTGGATCGGCGATTATGGCATTCGAAGCAAATGGTGGTCACACAAAATACTGACTGGTTTTCAGACCTCAATATGTGTCTCAGTCTATTTGTTTTCCCATTTCAAACCATCACCACATAAATGAAAAAAAAACTTTTTTTTCATAATTCCGTTTAACAAAATGAAAAAAATAAGTAAGATTTTGTTTATTTTCTATTATTATCTATGAATAAATCAAATGTAAAGATGATGTATAACAGGAAGTGTCAACATGCAGGCGTCCTTTCCAGCCGGTTACTAAAGCGGCTGCTTTAATTGTTCCTCAAATTGAAGGAGGTGTGATCAACACCTAAAATCACCTGCTTTAGTGACCGGCTGGAAAGAAAACTTGTGTAGTCTCGGCCCTCCATGGCACCAGTTTGAGCCCCCTGCTGTATAATTATGTATAATTATATTATATATATATATATATATATATATATATATATAACTTTTACATGTGCTTTCAAAAGGTACACTTATTTATGTGTTTGTGTGTATATATATATATATATATATATATATATACATACATACACACAAACATAAATAATGTTATGCTTATTATCTTCTTTATTATTCTTCTTTTTTCTTGTTTAAAAAATGAACCATGCAAAAATACATCTATATCTGGTCTTTTGGTTCCAAATGAAAAAACGAATGAATGATTGACACACAGATAGGGATCCACCCCCAATACAGTTAAACAGCACATTTTGGATCAGCCTTTTATTGTAGCTGTCTAGTCAACATCTTGACATGCCACACATTTGAGGTGGGTGAATTATGAATGCTCATTTATAGATTTAGATTTGTGAATATTTGAGATGTCAAAGGTTTTATATCTTTGGGTTCGGCTCATGAAAATGGGAGCAAACCAAATATTTGTCTTGCAAAGTCAATCAAATATTAATTAGATTTAGTGTTATTGCATTTATTGCACCCAAAACTGTAGCCACCTGTAACTACAACTCTTCTGTTCGATCACAAACCAAAATGTTTCTAATGAATCATTTCAGACAATTTACGCTGCACAAAAAGTCTTTTCCCTTCCCCTTACATCCACTTGAAGACATTTGTAGGAATTCAAAAGGAAACACTACACAAGTGAATTGAGGTTTTTTGAAGACAGCGATGAGCTAGCAGCCATTAAACCCTGAGTGTGCGCATGTGCGTGTGTGTCCTCCTGAATGTGATGAGACCTCAGGCCTCAGAGGTGCTTGTGGCCTCATGAGATGAAGTCATACCATTGCTTTCAGGCTCCTCGGCAGCAACTTGTTCGGCGAGGGCGGTCTCCGCGCAATCTTCTGCTGCTTGGGCCACTTCATCGGCAACAGACTCCACTTCTTGAGCGGCCTCTGCAACTTCCTCCGCCACCTCAGCGACTATCTCCGCACCCTCTTCTACAATTTCTGCCGCTGCTTCGACGACGGTCTCTAACTCGGCAGCTGCCTCGCCCGCCTCTTCATTACTGGCATCTTGGGCTGCTTCCCCTTCTCCCCCTACAAAGCAAGAGACAGTGCTTTTATTTCATGTAATGTAAATACAGGTCGTGTGTGTGACGTCATGCATAGTCTGTCGCACGTAGTGACGCTTGGAAACGTAAAACTCCGGTTGTTTCCATCCATACCCAAACGTAGAACAATATTTTTCTCCAATTCTATATTTTGGCCGGAGGTTTTTTTAGGGCCATGTATCTGCGGGCTCGTGTGGAAGATCAAATCGTGGAAAAATAACTTTCCTTTAGGAGATACCTGCCTACGTGTGGACAAGGCATCAAAATATTAGCAGTGCAATGTGACTAACCAGATTAATATTAGTATACTGTATTATTACTACTACATGGTTAATAGGTGCAGTAGATTCTCAGAAAACAAGACCCAGCATTCATGATATGCACACTATTAAGGCTGTGCAATTGGGCAATTAGTTGAAAAAAGGGTCTTCATTCAATCAGGGTCTGTCGTTCAATCAGCGATCAATGTTGTGAAAAAAATGCTGTGACTCAGGTGACCCTATTTAAGGATGAAAGCAGAACTTGTCGAACATCATTTCTTTTTGAAAGCCTGAGGAAAATGGGTCCTTCAAGACATTGTTTAGAAGTACTTGGATTAAACACTTACGAAGAGGTGCAAAAATGTTTTGGCGAAAATGAGCTCCAACGCCTTAAAATGGAGCGCAAACCCAGAAACTGGGAACGTGGCAGAAAATGGTAAGGAAAAGGATCAGGTCCAGGATTATCAAGGACACTCTGGAGTTACCTCAAAGTACTGTGACCATTAGAAGACGTCTGTTAGTTTAATTGTACAGCCTTAAGAGCATGGATATCATCAATGCTGGGTGTTGTCTTCTGAGAATCTACTGCACCTACTGGTAACTTATTTGCCATGTAGCAATAGAAATACACCAATAGCAGTGATTCATTTGGTTAGTCATATTGCACAGCTATTATTTTGAACGCTGCTGTATGTGTTACACACGCACGGGCGCCGCAATTTACGTCAGGACGTAAAGCCCGCTTTCGTGAAAACTACACAATATAACTATGAATGTGAAAGTACACCATTCATTTCCAGTTTCATACAAATTGTGTAATTTGGTGCACATTCAGTGCATAGCAGCGTCTAGATGAAATCTAGGGGTGTCCCAATACAATTGTTTACCTTCCGATCCGATACCAAAATTGCAGCTTTGAATATCGGGTGACACCAATATCAGTCAGGTATCAGCACAGAGCATACAGCGTTTGACCAGACCCCGGGACAGGCCAGAAAAGAACAGGCTCAGAACTGGGCCTGTTGAGGTGGATTTGTCTCTCTCATTGAAAGTTTGCCTATTTGACCCTCTCTGTCGCACACGTCTCTGTCAAAGCGTTTTGTCCTTTAGATAAATGCGCATCATTCAACTGATCCGGAGTCTAAGACCTGGACCAAGTTCAGAACATGCAAAACACTTAAATCAACTCACCATCGTCATCATCCTTGCCTGGAAACAAGAAAGACAAGAGTGTCAGTGTTGTCATTTGCGCAAGTCCATCTCCTTTCTGACAAGGCCGCAAAAATGACAAAAATTCTCTTATCGCACATTTATCCGTGTTATCAGACATCCCTAATGTCGCAATCTCACCGTACATGCAATTAGTCGTTCGACCATGACAGGATCGTGCAGCCTATAATTAACTTTGCTGAGCGGCGAGCTTAGACTTAAAAGCGCCACAGTCATTTCAAGCCGCTCTCAGCTCCAACACCAACTCCTGACAAAAGACGAGGCCGCTAAGCGAAGAGGGAGGGATCTACCACTATTTGCCATTACTTCGGGCACGTTTCAGCAGTTGCTTACTTTTAGGAGGCCATGGTTTGGGCACCCATTCCGTCTTGTGGCTGACACCAATTTCCGCCATGCGATCGCTGTACCTGGCGTTGTCAGACGACACTTTGTTGACTGCCTGAGGGGAGAAATCAGAATCATCTTTGTTTTCTAATCCTGGACTAGATGTGGATTGTGCTTGCAGGAATCTAACTTAATGGGTTTCCCTTGAACCTTGGTTGGCGTGTTTTTTTTACGTACACCAACATTTTGCTCACGTTATTCCAGTCAGTGCATATTAATAATTACGTTAATAATACGCCGCGTGAGCCCAGTTCTTTTAAAACCCCAAAACCTTCTCGTTAGCTGGCTGTTAGCTCACCAACACATGGAAAAAGAAAGCGCGAGTCAGCACTTTCGCCCGTCTGCGATTTGTATTGACTGAGATGTGTGACCTTCCGGAGAGCAGCGGGTCCTGACAACCGGGCCGAGCGCTCAAGGAATGTGCTGACCAGATGGCTGGGGTTCTCTCACACAGCAACTCACTGGACCGGGCTGTTGGCATCGTGTTTAAAGAATGGCGTGATCGTACCGCTACAAATGTCTTGTTTGTGTAAGCATACTTGGCCAATAAAGCTGATTCTTTGTGTGTGTGCAGATGGGCGGGGTCTCTTTAAGGGCGAGGCAGAGGGGCTAAGACAGTGTTTAGAATTTCTAACAGGTGTGGGACGGAACATGACTTCCTTTCATTCAATTAAGTGTGTTTTTATCGTTTCCAACCACAGTTCAAATAGGTTTACACTACAATAGTGTGTGTACAGTTAATAAAAGGTCTCCGGAACGGGTTGGGTGCGGTCACCATGCACCACGGGGTGGATGTTCCACTGGATGTTTTATTTGGCAATCTAAAGAATTTGGAAATCGCCGTGCTTTACAGGTACCGCTATGTTGTGCTTTGGTCCTTGAGCAAATACGATGACGATACAGACCGAGACCTACAGTACGACTCACATACGACACAGCACCGACGAGGGCTCCACCACACAGCACAGCATAAAGTATGTTTTCTCCAGAGCCTCCAGGCACAGACGACATTTGCCTCCGTTGCAAACCTGGGAAGACATGGGACAAAATGAAAAATAAACAACCGGATGAGGCAATTACGGTAGAAATTGCGTGTCAATGCTGAAAAATCAAATGAAAGTTCAAATATCCGGGAAATGTGTGAGAGAATTGCATCAGCAGCAGTCGGGTCGGGAGATGGTCACTTTTCAACCTGAGCTAGGCCACCATGCACAGCATAAGCAGAACGCTGCGCGTAATGTTGAATGTAAAATGAATTTTTACCAACGGAGGCGACTGGAATTGTCCAGTTATTTTCAAAGGAAAAATGTGTCACAGAAAATATTAAATTATGGGAATTTTTGGAAAGGTCCCGACACCTTACATGTCCTGAATAAGCTCACTAAAAACGGCAACATATGAAATGTTGGCAAGTAAAAATGCAGATTGAATATTGAAATGCGGAAATAACAGCGGGATCAAGGATCGAACCGGCAACTGTCGGATTGGGAAACAACCCTGAGCCATGTCTCCCTGTAGAGTAAAGCAAATCTTACAGTAATATTCTAAATGATTTTCCACCAGTCCAACAATTTTACCTATTCATATTTAGTGGGAATGTGGGAGGAACTGGCCGACAAAAAATGAGGCGGAAGTAGAGAAATAAACGGATGAAAAAAAGGCTTACTACCAACGTGAGAGAGCAGCCATTTGGTTGCAAAGGGGAAGGGGAGCAAACGACGCCATCAAGAAGTCATGTGCGGCTCGAACTCGGGATGCAGCTAAACATTATTTTCATAATCGATGAATCAGTCTATGTTTTTAAATTAATCGGATTTTTAAAAAGACATTTTTAATTTTCCCTTCTTTGCAGTAATCCCTTTAGGAATGCATGAATGGACGTCTTCCCTCCAAAAATCGTAGCGAAAAGGAAGATCTCAGTCCCCGAAATTGATGTAGTAAAGTATAAACCATCAGTTGACAAACGCCCCAAACACTCTACTGCAGTTTCACTGTTCTACCAGTAGGTGTTGTGTGTATGCATGGTAAGAGATAATGGAGAGAGGGCAGAAATGTAGACGTTTTCCTAAGCACAAGTACAAGTATGGGGTTTACTTTGCGTGGGAATGCTTTTACACACGCTCCTGCACACATCTCTGCAGTGGTTTGTTTTGCAAGATATCAAAAAGAGGCAAACATGTTGATAGCTCCTTTCCAAAGTCAAAGGTGAAAGATAATATGTCTGCTTTCATGGATCTCTAAAAAAATTCAAAAATTGTTACTTTAGAGTGGCTAAAATCGGGATATTTGTAGTACATTTTTAAATTAAACGATTAATCGATTACCCAAATAGTTGTCGATTAATCGTTGCCGCTCTACCTCTAACCCTTTGCACTAGGGCGCACTAGGTTCAAGTCTGGTGTCGACAAAAACACATAGCAACGAGTTGTTGGAGAGATGCTAGTGGGGCTTTCTGACTCATGCCGAGCCCTCGAGCAAGGCACCACACCCTCCAGGCTCAGCTCAAGCCGCAAAGTCGCTGTTTGTGCGCTCGTTTACCTGCATGTGTGTTTTCTGCATGTGGTGTGCGACATAATATGTACAGCGCATATCAGATTGGATTTCACGACTGCAAATGGATGATATTTTTTGAGAGATGAAATCAGGAAAGATAACGTTTAAGCGCCACATATGCTCAGGAACTAAATCTGAGTTACAGCATTCTGACACGACTTTCTAACACGCTTACATAACAGCTAATCCTCTCAAGTCTAAGGCTGTGCGTGGGGGGATAAGGTGATGGAAATGAGGAATAGTAGGGGAGATTCAAGTCACAAGATTAGGCCAGGACACCCTGTGGTTCAGGCAGGGTCCTATAAAATGTGTTTGACTTTTTTTTCCCATATTCAGTTTTATTTGGTTCAAATTCCATTTTTGACATTTTACATTGATTTTGACCAGCATAGTGTGTGTGAATTTTGAGTTAGCGAATAAAATGTCAGTTAATTAAATGCAAAAATCCTTACATTTACTGATGCACGACATCAATGGACAATTTTGCCCAGTAATTGAGAAATGGGTGTAGTTTTTCTAACGGGATGCACGCATTGCGACAAAATCTTCAACAAACTGTAATGCCCGTGCTTGTGGTCACCCATGCAATTCCAACTGCATTTGCAAGATCTTTTACTGACACCCACAGTTAAACGGTGGTCTTATTTTGAAGGCCGGCAGGATGTTGTGTGTGTGTGAGAATGTCTCTTTAGGGCTGAGATGTGCTGGGTGCAAAAATAAACGTGTCTGTTTGCACTCAGAACCTGCACGTTGTCGTCGGGCGTTATAAAACACAACACGATGAAAATACACTCATCAACCTAAACCAGCAGAAGCAAAGCTAAGAGGAGGGTTCCACTAACTTCCACCGGAGTTTATCGCCTTTTCAAGATGTTTAGGTTGGGCGGGTTTTTTTTACGTTGGTAATGCTATATCACCGCGATCGAGCCGTACGCCGGGGAAATACTTCCCCACGTTAAAGTTTCTTCTCCTCCTTCGCATTAAATCATTTTCAGCAAGATTCTGAGTGTAACAGTACATTTTATTGTCTGATTCCGCGAAATCAAAGGGTCCTAGTTTTAGGCCATGTCCACACCAGCATCAATCAAGTGGAACCCTGGCTAGTGTTTCTAGCCTCACGTCTCAGCTTTTCTCTTGATCACTAGAGATGCATATTTTTTTCCCCAATACCGATAACGTCCTGCTTCTCAAGAAACAGTGGCTTCCATGATGGTAAAGCGTTGGTCATGCAGCGGAATTTTCCAAACCGTTTAGCACTTTGCAACAGGGAGCAGCCCCAGGCATCGTAGTGATGTTGGCACTTCAGGTGGCCGATCAGGTTTGATGTGTTGAGGCGCAATGTTTTTCACCTCATCACAAAGCATTCGGTGCAACCGGCACTGCAAACGGCTTCCCCTGAAACGGTGAATGTTTGTTTACAAGTGAGCTGAGGGGAAGTTACGAAGGGCTGTTAGCGTCACAAGCCGGAGAAATAGGGGGCGCTTGATTTGATCACCAGTGCAGTCCCGGTAATCTCACTTCATTGGGGTTTTTTTATTTATTGGTATGACATCATATTTCACATGTGTGTGGCGTTTGCATGCCTGTGCTGGTTTTCTCCGGGTACTCCAGATTCCTCCCACATTCCAAAACAATGCATATTAAGTTAACTGAAGACTCAAAATTACCCGCAGGCACTATGAATGCGCGTGTGAATGGCTGTTTACCCCGCCTCTCGCACAAAGTCAGCTGGGATAGGCTCCAGCATATCCCCGCAACTCCAGTGAAGTTAAGCGGCGTACTGTACGTAGATGATGGATGCTATTATAGCTACGGTTAGTAGCTAAACTTAGCCAAATCTCTATCATTAGCTCAGAACAAACATAACTAGTGCACATGTTATGTCCGCCTTAGTTTACGTACTCAGAATAGGAAGAGGGCGGAGCTACTGTTTGAAATACGTTCTAAGCAAACGCCCCCTTTGATACATTTCTGTCCGCCAGGGATGTGTTCAGGCGTCATGACACAAATTAAAAGTGTCCTCCTCCAGAACTTTGCTGGCACTTTTTAAGCAGGTGGTTGCTGAAGCCAACGGGAATCCATTTAAGTAACCAGTCGTGTCCAGGGGTGACACACCACAGAAGCACATCTTCAAGAGCAGTTTAACGCAGCGCAAGTACAGCAGCAGCGCTTCGCAGTTATTTTCTGTCATGCACTCCCTATGGGACAGAAATGTTCTCTCACACCCCCATTTGAAACACTACTGACAAATGGACAATATCTATTTATAAACCGGGGGTTTTCAAACTGGGGGGCGCCCGGCATTATGACGGGGGCCGTGGGGCTACCCCAACCACTTTTCAAAGCCTCGTGCAGTCATGAATGTAATTTAGTCTTAATAAATCAATTAAGTAATTATAATTTCTCTACTTTTCTTGTAAATGATTAGTCTTCGGCTGATTGGGTAGCATGTTGGCCTCACAGTCAAGAGGTTCAGGGTTCGAATCTCCGTTGGGCACCTCTGTGTGGAGTTTGCATGTTCTCCCCGTGCGTGTGGGTTTTCTCCGGGTAATCCGGTTTCCTCCACATTCCAAAAACATGCATGTTAGCTTAATTGGCCACTCTAAATTGTCCATTAGAGTGTGAATGTTTCTATGTCTGCCCTGCGATTGGCTGGCGACCAGTCCAGGGTGTACCCCGCCTCCCGCCCAAAGCCAGCTGGGATAGGCTCCAGCATACCCGCGACCCTAATGAGGGTAAGCGGCTAAAAAAAATGAATGAATGAGTTATCTACAAAGCGTTATTATATAGTGCCAAGCAAGCAGCTTGGTGCAAAAACTGTTTTTTAAAAAGGATTTATTCATTCTTTAATGTATGAACTAGTATTTATTAACAATGATTTATTTATTTATGAATTCATTTACTTATGAATTATTTAGTGTCACTTCTCATTTGTATGCTCTTTAAACAAGCACCACGTTGCACCCACACACAGAACAGTGCATGCATAACAGAGTATGTGCAGCCTGTAGGTGAGCCACCCCACGTGACCCACGACGGCAACCATGTTTGTAGTTAGTTGCGTGCTGAAGGTCACGCTACTACGCTCTACTCTTGGCGTGTGCGGTTTCAGCTACGTGCTAAGACGGATCCTCGGCTTGTTATGCCGCAGCACGCCTGTTTCTGTTTACCTGATGCAACCCGCGTCCACAATTCGGACTTCGGCTAGTTTCGGTATTATCGCGACTCTGACAGTCCTCCCGAAATAACGTTCGGGTCCGCACGTGACTGCTTCGCACACAGTATAAAAAGACTAAAAGAAGTGATGAAAAGTGCACCACTTAGGAAAACATTCAAACTGTGGATGCGTTGTGTCGAGAGACTCACCATCCCGGGGCAACTTGAACGCGGCCCGCCTTGCCAAAGGCGCCCATCTCTGCCATGCCGCTCTGCAGGAGAACATATCTGCGTTAGATGCAAATTCGGATGTCGTGACACAAGACTGCCCGATCTGGTCTGGACTGGACTGGAGTGTGGAACGCGAGCGACAGTGGAAAACGAGAGACGTGCGAGTCATAAGCGAGTCGTTCCAAATTGGTGACTCTACAACTAAATCGTGACTCGCGAGTGCTCGTCTGAGTTGACCTGTTGACTGACTCACACCTGCTGCCGCCGGCTACATTTCAAAAGGTGACAGTAACATGTCACAAGTTATGAAAATGTTTCTCGAAGTGTGTTACCTTTCAATGAGGGAGATTTCGGGGACAAATAAGTGGGTGGTTGGACATTCCACGTAAGCGCTTGGTAATGTGTAGGGCGCGTGAATCGAGTACCCATTCGCTAGGGTGAGTGACTCCTCGGAAACCGATTCAGTATTAGGGAATCGAATTTCCCATTATTTTGCCTGAATGGATGGAACGTAACACATGTGGTTTGTCGCCACCTACCGTAGCGGAGTGTGCACATCCCTAACCTTTTACTGTACATTACATAACTATCATACATACTGTGTAATATACACACACACATTGAAATAGCTCTAAAGAGAAATCTTTAATTTTGTAAAGAAAATAATACAGGCGTGTCAGGGTGCCATTTTTTCCAAAAGCTGACTATTTATTGCCCCTCAACATATGATACACGTAACACAAATGAATTACTATGAATATCTAATACTATTGGATATTACACTAATTTGGTTTTCACATATAACACAAAGTCACTGGTTGAAAATGGCCACAAAGTAGGATTCCTTATCTATAAATGGAATATATTCATAGTTGAAGCATAGAAAACCAGTTGACAACATTTTAAATGTGTTTTTAAGATTACTAGAGCCTTTTAGACATAATATCACACGTCTATAGTCACCTTTATACTCATATTAGCCAATATAAGAGAAACTAAGACAGTTCCTTCTTGTTTCTTTTTTCTTCCGGTTTTTGTACAGAACTCCTGGTACTGGTTAACGTCTTATCCATGTAACATTACTGACACCTAATGACCAGTGTAGAATACTACATGTCACGTGTTTTGAATACGCGTCCTGAATGCCTTATATTTGTGCAAGTTCATGCTTAAAATGCGTAATTCCGGTCAATAATACGTCACAGTGTCTTAAATATGCATGTGTAAACTAACGGTGTAATATATTTTAAAAGTGATGGGTGATATTTTATGACGTGCAAAATTCAAAGCGCAAAGTGGCCCTGCATACGCCAAATGTAAATGGATCCCCGAGATTGGTGATACGTCCAGGTAATAACTCGCCTCGAACCCATAGTCTGCTGGTTGAGCTCCACACAACGCTACCACCATGCTAAGCTGTAAAACATGTGACAAGTTGCAAAGAACAGGACTTTTCCACATACTTCATCAAATATTTATTACAGGATTCAGTGTGACAAATCAGGAGGAACATAACAGATGCATCTTGAAGGACGTGGCCCCATGCGCTGTAAAATAAAAGAAATCTATTACATATTATAAATCTACGGCCATGTAGTTTGAATATTTTTAAATTGCTAATTATTCCTTTCAATAAGTAGTCTCACTTGGTTCCCAGGAACTTGGGATTTTTCTCCAAAGAGGTATGTTCTTCCATGAAATGTTCCCCCATGGCAAGCACACACACACAACTTACCGGATTTTACTCTAGATTGTTCCTCACTTTGTACTCATGGACATCAGTACTATGCTGCTTGAAGAGCTGCAGGATAAACAATTACATTACATTCACAAACACAAGAAAAGCAGCTACTGCTTGTGATCTCTTCCCCACGTCGGCCGCACTACAAATGAAACCGTAAGAACAGACCCCATCATAGTTATCCCGCCCCAAATGATCCTTATTTTAGCGCTCAGTATTATCCCAATATTGTTCAAATTTGTTGAAAATTCCGGCACTTTTGGGTGCAAATATGTCTTGTCAATTTATTTGTGTTCACCGTATGTGGCACAATTCATGACCTAGCTTCTAGCACACATGTATACTGTATCTGACGTTTGTTGTGCAGTTGGCTAACATCATTTCATTGTACACCAAAACTTGAGAAACTGAGAGGCAAAATACTGGACAGTTTGGTTCCCCCCGCACAGGACAATTGACCGTGACGGACCACACAGGTTTCCCGTACATTATGCACTGTGTGGCGGTTGAAAAGCCCTGCCCATAACGTAATTTTAATAGTGTTTGTGATATATAATAATATGTTGCACAAGGGTCACTGGAATTAAAAAAAAGATGTACTGAGATCTACTGTAACAAGACTACAAGCAAAGGAGCTTCTTTGTTTGGCAGTTAGGGCTTGATTGATAATGTTGTCTATTTTTTCATCTTCATTCAAGGGCTTGCAATTACATTTTTTGTAAACAACTTTTAGTTTATTTGATGTAAACTTTGAACACCTTACTTTTTCCCCAACCCCAACATTGAATCTTACTGGCTGTGAACTAAAGGGCGGGGGGGGAAATGAAGTGATCCTCTTTTCCACAGTTCCTCAAGCAAATCCAAATGCCACCTACCAGGCTCCACAGGAATATCGACGATCCAAAGGCAAGACTCACTCGTAACCAGTTGGGCGACGTCGTGTCACGCTTGGAGCTTGTAAATACAGTCCTGGGTCCCGCTGCAAAACCGGCGTAGTATCATTTACATTCACTTTACTGCCCTAAATCAAGGTTGACATCAGTTTCATCGAAATACTATTAAGCAAGTGCATGAATTGTGTTATGGTGGCTGGGTGGGTAGCACATTGGCCTCACACTGTCAGGAGGTTCAGGGTTTGAATCTCCGTTGGGCATCTCTGTGTGGGTTTTCTCCCACATTCCAAAAACACGCATGTTAGCTTCATTGGCCGCTCTAAATTGCCCATCGGTGTGAATGTTTGTTGGTCTATATGTGTAGAGCAACATGACCCTGTAATTGGCTGGCGACCAGTCCAGGGTGTACCCCGCCTCCCGCTTAAAGCCAGCTGGGATAGGCTCCAGCATACCCGCCACCCTAATGAGGATAAGTGGCATAGAAAATGAATGGATGAATTGTGTTAACTACAAAACAATTTATGACACCATCTTGTCATTTTCCCAGTAAAAAGAGAACCTATTTTAACATTTTGGCTCCCTCCCACCTTGTTACACCTTTTGTACATGGAGTAACAGCTAGCATGTTTTACATTAGCCCTAGCAGACGTTGCCCCATGCTAATGCAGTGTTTACGCCAAGGGATGCTAAGCTAAGGTCAAGCAGAGGGAGCACTCTCGCCGTACGGAATAGTCCATTGAGTCAAACATGAAGAGCACACACAATCTTCTCACCTCTGGTGACAAGGGCAGTTCCAGCAAGTAATGTTTTCAACGTCATTTTCTCGACGCGCTCTTTCCTTCTGCTATGAGTGTCACGCCGACTGTGCTCGATTAGATTTCCTGGCCAGGCGAAACTAGACGATAGCCGCGGGTGCGATCCGTAACGGAAATCCGCTTCTGCGCATGCGTGGGGCCTAGCGGGTCCTGCCAACTTGGCGATTTTGTGGATAGATCCGCCGGCATTCCAACCCCCCTTGGCGGCATATTTTCGCAAACGCGACCAGCGACAATCATAGCTACTTTTTGTGGCGTCTTTGGGGAGTTTTCCGGTATTGTGAAGGCACGTATCGTATTCTCGCAGCCGCGGGTGCTTTTGACAGCCATGTCCGCCCCGCCCACATGGAAAGGAGAAAACGGGATATGGGAGATGAAATATTCGTTATCGTATTTTCATGAAACTAAGACCAATTTGAAATGAACACAGAATTAAGTGTACTTGTAGTTTTAAACGTAATTAAGGTGTTTTACCGACTTTTCGGTCTCCTACGAGGTTATGCTTTTTTTTTCCTACAGCGTTTCACAACATCATATGCAAATTAGACCATTACGTCATCCAGCGACTTCTAGGACAGCCAATAGACACTTTTCTTACTAAAAAATTGGCAACACGTTCTTTAATCTCAATTTTTGCAGCGCTTTAAAGCGCTAGGAATAGAGCAAAGTACGCAATGGGGCAGAAAGTCCGCCATGACCCTAAGGAAGCAAGCTTGTGCTTCAAAGTCTTTGATTTTTGTCTCTGTCTTTTTGGTCAGATAAGTAAAAAAAAAAAGGATTACTCTTAAAATAATTGCTGTGCCACCTTCTGAATTGCATCATAATGTTTATAACATATTTATTACACCGTTTATGACACGTTTTAAAGTTTTTAAGCACTGAAAAAAGACAAGACGAGACATTTTGGGAAAATCTGACTCCACTTTGGAGTCACTAGGGTCACAGGTCAACTGGAGCCCATCCCAGTTAGCGTCAGGCAAGAGGAGGGGTAGTGTGTCCACACGCATGATGACAAATGTGCACAAAAATAGCATAAGTATAATAGTATAATAAAAATGTTAGCATTCATGCAAAGTCTCCTTTGTATGTTTTTGTCAAGGCTTGCACCTTTTTATGGAAAAAATATGCCAGCAGGCGCGTTACGAGGATTTTAATCATATCTCATACAATAGCAATCTCGCATGTTACTAGAATAAAATATGTCTGATTTACATAAACACAAATGAAAGTAATCCGTGATGACACACGTTATTTTCCTCCCTACTCCAGGAACTCACTCCTCAGACTCTGCTCACTCTCATAGAAGGTGATCAACTCGTCTTCTTCGTCTTTGCCTTCTGTCTGTGGTGACACCTGGACCTTCCCATCGACTCCCTGATTTCCGGCCAGTTCTAAGTAGCCTTTCACAGTTTGATTGGTTGCCCCGGTACTCTTCATCCCAATTCCCCCCCCCCCTTCATCTTTACTTTTGAGAGGCTGGACCAGAAGAATACCCTCTCCGATGATGGAGGTCCCGTCAGCGCTCCCGACCCTTTCTGCTGCTTGGCTGTCACAGTCTGCACGCAGCGTGTGAGCACCAGGATCCACGCTGACGCTGGCCTTGCTTGTGCAAAGACCCATGACAAATATTTGCTTTCAACCGCTTGGCTGCCCAACGTATAAAAGGAGTCTGTTTTTCAGATTCTTCAATATCTTCCAGTATCTTCAATATCATCCAGCAACTGCTTTGCAACGACAAAGAGAAGATTGATATCCATGGGCAAAAAGTAGAGTCCTTCTTTGATCTGCGGTTCCTCCCTTTCTCCAGTTGGTTGATCTGTGAGGAAACAGGTTATGGACAAAACGGAATTTCTGTCAATCAATTCAACGTTCTGCTTCCAAAGAGAAGTGACGAAACTCCCGTTCAGGCCACAAAGAAAATGAGCGTCCAAATGACCTGTCAGAACCAGACCTTCCCCTTTGACCATAGAAAATCTCACATAGAGATGTCTACCCTGCTGCCTACCAGAGGTACAAATTTTTCAGGAATGTAAAATATATTTCCTAAACCACTACTGAGGTAGTCTGGGGAATACCTTTTCTTTCACTTACTAAAATGCAGAGCCTTGGTTAGCGTCATTAATATGTTCCAGACAGTCCAGTTCCAACTGAAACCTACAGTGCTACGCAAACGTCTGGGCACCCCTGATCATTTTCAGCGTTTTCTTTTATAAATCATTACTTGTTTGGATCAGCCATTTTCTGTTAAATATATCAAATGGCAGACAAACGCAGTGATATTTGGGAAGTGACATGACATTTTTAGGATTTGCAGAAATTGTGCAATAATTATTTAAACAAAATCAGGCAGTTGCATAAATTTGGCCGCCCTTGTGGTTTTATTGATGTCAATACCTTTAGCACTAATTATTGGAACAGAAGATTTGTTTGGAAAGCTCATTGACCCTTGACCTACATACACAGGTCATGCCAGTCGTGAAAAGGGGTATTTAGGGTTTAAGTTCTTCTCTGAAGTGTGGCAACATGGGAGCCTCAAAACAACTGTCAAATGACCTGATAACAATCATGGTTTAGTGGATTTATACAAAAAGCTAGCTCAGAAATTCCAGCCGTCAGTTTCCACCAGTGAGGTAATGAAAGACCACAATCACAGTTCTGGTAAGGCCCAGAGTGGCAGGCCAAGAAAAATCCCAGACAAGCAGAGGTGAACGATGGTGGGAACAGTCAAACTCAACTCACAGACCAGCTCCAAAGACCCATTGTTTCTGCAAAAAGAGGATCTACTAAATATTCACGTAATGTTTGTTGAGGTGCCCAAATTTATGCACCTACCAAATTTTGTTTAAATAATTATTGCAAACTTTCTGCAAATCCCAAAAACTTTTTCTCACTTCTGAACTACTGATTCACAAAGGAAAATCTTGAAAATGATCAGGGGTGCCCAAACTTTTGCATACCACTGTAGTACTTTTCCCATTAAAAAATCACGAAAATTGAACTCATCTGTTCCAGAGAGCCACAAATGGTAACACAAAACATGTTTCTGGAGTTTTACATGCAGAAAATAATTTAAAATGCATATAAATGAACATTTAAGGTTACCTTTACCTTCAGTGAAGACAAAACACAATATGGCAGCAAGACTGACACAGACACCACTTTCATTTTATTAGTTTTATTTCTTGAATTCAATAGTGTTTCCCACTTCTTTTTTTTTATCAAAATCCTGGCACTTGCAACTTTCGTTGGCTCCATCTGAGGCTTTTTGGTTGCAATGACCAAAAGAAAAGCGGGCTTCAGGTGAGAAACACTATTTCAAGCATCAGCGGGACGTTACTGTAACGGAAAATGCAAACCGACATCCCAGAAAATGTGACATTACTATGTGGGGATTTTTGAAAAAGCCATGATTTGTAAACGTCCAACCTTGTACCCCATCAGCCATATGCAAAGAACTGCATCTCAGCAACACACCCAAGGACGACCTATTGATTATTACTGATTATAGCTTATGCATAGTTATGAATGGTAAGATGGCATATCAGCAGCCACAACTGACCTAAAAGATGGACTATCTCAGGTAACGTATTGCATGTTTCTCCCTGTCATGAGCCCTATTTTAATACTTAGGTCTGTGTGGACCATTCACGGTCCTTGAACGCAAAAGGTTTTAGCAGCTTACATTATCTTACCATCTGATGTGGTCATCTGAGGGCCCTCGATGTCAAAGCACACAAACTCACTGGCTGTCAGTGGCAGGTTGGCATCGCTGAACAGCTCAGTGTAACATTGATTTATGTCTCCTTCATATTACAACTTGAAGTTACGCATTTAGATGAATATGATAACAATTTAAGGTAAGACGGAAAAACCTCGTGTGGAGATCACTTGTTTTTGGATTAGGGTGTTGGGTGTCCCTGACTAGGCACTCAGCAAAGTAAATAAACGATTATATGATCAGAGTCCCACCCTCATTTGCCTCACACTTGCACTTTTAACTTTTCTACCATCATTCTTATGCTTCCGTGAACTCTGTCCTTCTCACAAAGCCTGGAGGAAGACCTGGTCAAAATACGACACCTGCGTCTGTGACCCGAAACGGTTGATTCTAACCATTATATCCAGCTTCTTGTGCGTTTTCCAACACGGGTTGACTTTTTGTTCATCCTGTCATGACAGGCGTCTCCACCAGATTTCATCCATTTGCGCAAGCACATGTAGCAAAAAAGGTAATAGTCTGGTTTCAAGTGAACATAATCCACAAAATTATGGACATTTTCTCCCATACCGAGGCACCTGCAAATCTTGGTAAGTTTTCGGCCATGTTTAGCATCCCAAACGAGGCGGAGAAAGATGACAAACACATGGAATTCACCTTAAACACTCGCACATACATTGTACTCAGGCCCTAATAAACAGAGCAGTTTCTTTGCACTCTAATTTATTTAAGAAGTATTCAAGAACAAGAATAACAGACGTGTAAGCAAATTGTTTCAATTGGTAAAGAGTGTGTTTAAAGCGAAAACCACTTTTGAAGAGACCCCGTGCTGCACCGTGACAAAGACGACATGCAAGTGTGTCGTCTACGAGACAAAATACATCAACAGTTACATTGTTTACATTATGCCAGTTACACTTATATGGTCATAAGGTCACATGATTACATTGTACCTCAAACACACACACACACACACATCCTGCTGAACGTGTCGTCACGGGGAGGTCAGATTGCCATAGTTAGAGCAGGTTGGGATATTTGCAGCAGAATCTGTTGAATGCATCGTATATGGCCTGCCTAGAAAGAAAACATAAGTCAGCGCTTCAGACGGAAAAATAAAGAAACTTTTCCACCATTAAACAAACAAAATGCTAAATAGGCCGCACGGTGGATGAGTGGGTAGCATGTTGGCTTCAAAGTAAGGAGGTTCAAGCTTTGAATCTCCGTTGGGCAACACTGTGTGGAGTTTGCATGTTCTCCATGTGCGTGCATGGGTTTTCTCCGGGTACTCCGGTTTCCTCCCACATTCCAAAAACATGCATGTTAGCTTCATTGGCCACTCTAAATTGTCCATTAGAGTGTGAATGGTTGTATGTCTGCCCTGCGATTAACTGACGACCAGTCCAGGAGGTACCCTGCTTCCCACCTGAAGTCAGCTGGGATAGGCTCCAGCATATCCACGACCCTATTGATGTTAATATAGGTATAGAAAAGGGATGGATGGAAAATACTAAATATAAGAACAAAGCTACTGACAGCCCCTCCATGAATCACCACCTTACCGTGGTGGAGAGGTTTGAGTGCCCGAGTGATCCTAGGAGCTATGTTGTCGGGGGCTTTATGCCCCTGGTAGGGTCTCCCAAGGCAAACAGGTTCTAGGTGACGAGCCAGACTAAGAGTGATTCAGAAGACCCATATGAAGAGACACATTAGGAGTGACCGCACCTCGCCCGGACGTGGGATACCGGGGCCTCACCCTGGAGCCAGGCCTGGGGGAGGGGCTCGCAGGCGAGCGCCTGGTGGTCAGGTCTTCACCCGTGGGACCTGGCCGGGCCTAGCCCGAAGAAGCCGCACGGGAACTCCCCCCCGCAGACCCACCACCTGCAGGGGCAAGCATAAGGGTCCGGTGCTGTGTGATTTGGGCAGTGGTCGAGGGCGGGTGTCCGGGCGACCTGGGCTTCGGCGACCAAATCTGGTTCTTGGGACATGGAATGTCACTTCTCTGGTGGGGAAGGAGCCCGAGCTTGTGGAAGAGGCGGAGAGATTCCGACTAGATATAGTCGGACTCACCTCAACCCACAGTTTAGGCTCTGGAACCAAACTCCTTGAGAGGGGCTGGACCTTGTTCTTCTCTGGAGTTGCCGCTGGGGAGAGGCGGCGAGCTGGTGTGGGCTTATTGTTAGCCCCCCGGCTTGGTGCCTCTGTGTTGGAGTCATCCCCAGTAAACGAGAGGGTTACTTCCCTACGCCTTAGGGCTGGGGAAAGGGTCCTGACTGTGGTTTGTGCCTATGCGCCGAACGGCAGTTCAGAGTACCCAGCCTTCTTGGAGTCTATCAGAGGGGTGCTGGAGAGCACCCCAGCTGGTGACTCCATAGTTCTACTGGGAGACTTCAACGCCCATGTGGGCAATGACAGTGTGACTTGGAGGGGCGTGGTTGGGAGGAACGGCCTCCCTGACCTGAACCCGTGCGGTGTGTTGTTGCTGGACTTCTGTGCGAACTACAGTTTGTCCATAACGAACACCATGTTCGAACATAAGGATGCCCATAAGTGCACTTGGCACCAGGACACCCTAGGTCGCAGGTCTATGATCGACTTTGTGGTCGTATCATCAGACCTGCGTCCGTATGTTCTGGACACGCGGGTGAAGAGAGGGGCTGAGCTGTCAACTGACCACCACCTGGTGATGAGTTGGATTAGATGGCGGGGAAGGATGCCGGACAGACCTGGCAGACCCAAACGCGTAGTGAGGGTGTGCTGGGAACGTCTGGCAGAATCTCCCGTTCGTCGAGTCTTCAACTCTCATCTCCGGCAGAGCTTCGCCTGCATCTCGAGGGAGGACCGGGATATTGAGTCCGAATGGGCCGTATTCCGTGCCTCTATTGCTGAGGCAGCCAGTTGTGGTTGCGGCCGCAAGGTGGTCGGTGCCAGTCGTGGTGGCAAGCCCCGAACCCGATGGTGGACACCGGGGGTTAGGGCTGCCGTCAAGCTGAAAAAGGAGTCCTATCGAGCATGGATGGCTTGCGGGACTCCCGAAGCAGCTGACAGGTACCGGCAGGCCAAGCGGCACGCGGCTTCGGCGGTGGTCGAGGCAAAAACTCGGGTGTGGGAGGAGTTCGGTGAGGCTATGGAGCACGACTTTCGGTCGGCCTCGAAGAGGTTCTGGCAAACCGTCCGACACCTCAGAAAGGGGAAGCAGCCCCCAGTTCACACTGTTTACAGTGCGGACGGGGGCTTGCTGACCACGACTGTGGATATAGTTGGTCGGTGGAAGGAATACTTCGAGGCCCTTCTCAATCCCACTGACATGCCTTCCATAGAGGAAGCAGAGTCTGAGGATACGTACGTGGACAGTTCTATCACCGTGGCTGAGGTAATTGGGGTAGTCAAATCACTCCCCAGTGGCAAGGCTCCGGGGGTAGACGAGTTCCGCTCAGAATTTCTCAAGGCTCTGGATGTTGGAGGACTGTGTTGGTTGACACGCCTCTACAACATTGCATGGAAGTCAGGAACAGTACCTCTGGACTGGCAGACCGGGGTGGTGGTCCCCATTTTTAAAAAGGGTGACCGGAGGGTGTGTTCCAACTATAGGGGGATCACACTCCTCAGCCTTCCTGGGAAAGTCTACTCCAGGGTGCTGGAGAGAAGGGTACGACCGTTAGTCGAACCTCGGTTAGAGGAGCTGCAATGTGGTTTTCGTCCCGGTCGCGGAACACTGGACCAGCTCTACACCCTTGCAAGGGTACTCGAGGGTATGTGGGAGTTTGCCCAACCAGTCTACATGTGCTTTGTAGACCTGGAAAAGGCATTCGACCGTGTCCCTCGTGGTGTCCTGTGGGGGGTGCTCCGGGAGTACGGGATTGATGGTCCGCTTCTACGTGCCATTCGGTCCTTGTACAATCGAAGCAGGAGCCTGGTTCGCATTGCCAGCAGTAAGTCGAGCTTGTTTCCGGTGAACGTTGGCCTCCGCCAAGGCTGCCCTTTGTCACCGATTCTGTTCATAATCTTCATGGACAGAATTTCTAGGCGCAGTCAAGGTGTTGAGGGAGTCCAGCTTGGTGACCTTAGGATCTCGTCTCTGCTATTTGCAGACGATGTGGTCCTTATGGCCTCATCAGGCTGTGACCTTCAGCGTTTACTGGAGCGGTTTGCAGCTGAGTGTGAAGCTTCTGGGATGAGACTCAGCACCTCCAAATCCGAGGCCATGGTTCTCAGTCGGAAACGGGTGGACTGTACCCTCCGGGTTGGGAGTGAGGTCTTGCCTCAGGTGGAGGAGTTCAAGTATCTCGGGTTCTTGTTCACGAGTGAGGGAAGGTTGGAGCGTGAGATCGACAGACGGATCGGTGCAGCATCTGCAGTAATGCGGTCGCTGTACCGGACCGTCGTGGTGAAGAGAGAGCTGAGCCGGAAGGCAAAGCTCTCTGTTTACCGATCGATCTACGTTCCCACCCTCACCTATGGTCATGAGTTATGGGTCATGACCGAAAGAATGAGATCGCGGATACAAGCGGCGGAAATGAGTTTCCTTCGTAGGGTGGCTGGACTCACCCTAAGAGATAGGGTGAGGAGCTCGGCCATCCGGGAGGAGCTCAGAGTAGAGCCGCTGCTCCTTCACATCGAGAGGAGCCAGTTGAGGTGGCTCGGGCATCTAGTCCGGATGCCTCCCGGGCGCCTCCCTGGTGAGGTGTTTCGGGCATGCCCAGTCGCGAGAAGCCCCCCGGGAAGACCTAGGACACGCTGGAGGGACTATGTCTCACAGCTGGTCTGGGAACGCCTTGGTGTCCTCCCGATGGAGCTGGATGAGGTCGCTGGGGACCGGGAAGTCTGGACTTCCCTACTGAATTTGCTGTCCCCGCGACCCGGACCCGGATGAGCAGAGGAAAATGGATGGATGGATGGAGCTTCTGACAGTGTAGTGCTTCACTTGGCAGACTTTTATGCGGTCATTGTGGGATGACTTCCAACTGTGTGTTGCTGTGAGTGACTGTATGTATGGTATATACTAGACAGTTTATACTTTGCATACAGTGTATATTAGATAACAATATTGGCATTAAAATGAGATATCAGAGCATATTGGTATCATTTCTTTCTGCCGATGATATCAGCATGCGAGTGATGACGTAAGATAAAAAGTTCAGTAGCTTGTGGTGTGGAATTATTTCCAAGTTTGTAAAAATGTATAACAATGTGGTCTTGCGCAGCGTGTAATGATTGTAAAGCGGGGGTCTCGACACACCTGGGGGCTGTTGGAGATAGGATCTGTGTGAGGCTGGGCAGCACATTGTATTGGGAGTTATTTGGAGTGGCACAAATTACCAACTATTTAGAGTGAGCATGGTTGTTTATTATTCCCCATAGCAGTACTTGCCTCATGTGTGTTTTTGTGGCAAGTTGTGCTGTCAGGTTTGTGCTGGCACTGTCATTGTAATACGTGTTCGGTCTAGTGACCCTCCTGTTCATTTACTGTGTGACAAGCTCACTGCGAGTTCAGTGCTGACCAGTGCTTGCAAGTGCCTCTGAACTTGCGCTAATCTTTGATATGAAGGAAAAGGCCACAAACTATGTCCCGGCAGGCCGCAAGTTTGAGACCTTTCCTGTGAAGTGTTATATTTTGTTCTGTTCTGAGAACCAGGTAGTGCTTTCAAGCAACCAGTAAGCAGCTGCACGTCCTGCCAAACAGGAAACAGAAAACCAAAATAAGAGCACAATACGGGAAACAAAGTGAAAAAACAGGAAACGCAAAAAGTCCCACCTGTCATGCGGCACATGGCAAAAAGCGCTGGCTATACCAGGGGGAGTAAGCCTTCAATACTTCCAATCTAATATCAAGCAGCGTTTTGGTACTTTTCTGCAGTTTGGTATTGTATATTTCAATGTTTCTTATTTTGCCCACTGTTGATTTGTAAAATCCATTCAATAAAAAAAGCAGTAGTTGGAGGGAAGAGATGTATTGCCTGATATGGTAATAATCAGTACTGGTCATGATGTGCTGGTGCATGATGGTGCATGTTGTGGTTGAATAAGGCCTATTATTAGGAGGAAAATGTGCCTATCTAAGCAAATATTACACATTTACTGCCTAAAATGAGCATTTTCAAGAATCTGAATGGCTACATGAACTAAAACATAAATATATGGCATTCTGAAGAAGGGACAGAAGCGATGATATGTAGTATTTTACACTCGTTACTAGGTGTCAGTAATGTTACTGTAAGCAAACTGTCAGCATCAAAACAGGGTTTTATTGCATGGTTAAATGATCTCACAACAGGCACAATAATCTTTAACATGGTTACTATGTTAAAGATTAACCGTATCAAGCTAAAACTCAACTCTGAACCCACATTGTCACTTCCTGTTTACGCTGGAACACATCTACAGCAACACACACGAGTATGAGTCTAACTTATGTCTTATTAGCGCGATTTATTTACTATATTGGGTAATACGAGTGTAAGAGTGACTGTAGGGGTGTTACTTCATGTCTAGGGGGCTCTAATTATGATTAAAACCGTATTTAGATGGTTGTAAACAGGATTACTATGCTCTGACGATGAAAATATTCAAGTTATTAATAAGAAATACGCTTTAGGGGAAAAAGGTTGGGTCTGGAACCAACTAAGCACGATAGATGAGCGATTACTGGTAAGCAAGCCAATACGGAGCATCTCTTTGTATGTAGTATATGTACAGTACATACTGTACATATACAGAGCTCATGTATAGTAGCAGGGTAAGCTAAGAATTCCTTGGAGGTAAGGTGCAGTGGAGAGGGGTTATTTCAAGGCCAACATTGTTATTCATGTCCATGTAAGTTGTTGTCACAAGTGCATGGAATGTATCTGGCCAAAAAGTTGGTATTGAGTACCTGAAGATGTTCTGTTTAAAGAGATAAGCACTGACGTGTCCTCCTTTCAGAAAGCGAACTTCACACCCAGGCCAGATCTCCGGCAGGCTGAGGACTCCCGTACGGGGGATGTAAGCATCTTCTCGGGCCTGCACCACGATGATGAGACTGGTGTCCACAGGGACTAGCAACGAAACAAGTAGGAATAGCAACAGGAAGTAGTGCCAAGTAAGAATGTAGACTAACCTGAAAAGTTGGCCATGTGTGTGCACTCGTCCATCACTCCCTTCATGAAGCTTATGGACTCTCTGTGTAATGACGGTCGACAGCCATGGACGGATTCTGGCCCACTAAGTAGTGTGTTTGCTTGAAATGCACTGAAAAGCAAAAGTATGTTGGAAGAATCCGTGTCATGGAAAAGTATGTCTTAACATTTCAACACGTTGACATGAACACCTTGGTGGGATGTCTAAAGGTGCCTTAGTGTTCTCCGCTGATAAAGGCTCTACTTGGGCTTCACAACTTCCACCAATCCACAGTCCTCCTCTCCGCTCCATCTTTCTTCCTGTTCTGGAGTGTTGACCCAATGACCCTCTGTCTTTGCTTGGCAGCCTCAGCAGATGCCCCAAAGAATACACTGAAGACTCGTTCACAAGTTCCTCTGCCATCTTGAAGGAGTCCGCCTGATGGACGGACATACCAAAACATTGCGTGCAGATCGTGCTTTGTTATGTTAGCGGAACCAGGACACCAGGACACTGGTTCTGCTAACAAGGCATCATCTAGAATAGAATGAAACAGAACCACGTGCAAGAAGGAAGACAACAAACCCCGCAATACTCCAACAGCTTAATGATTTCTTCTTCGTACAGAGAATTAATAGCATATTGCTTCTCCAGCTCCATCCAGTTGACTGCTTTACTCAGCACACCCTGCATAAAGACATGAGAATAAACTATCCATGTAGAAAAAATCCATTCCACATACAAACAGGGATAGGCATACAATCTAATAAAACAAGACCCCCGTAGTCACCCAGGAAATGAGCTACTACTGTATTGCTAGTGTGTGTGGCTGTTACCGTGGTGAAGACACTGGAGGCAGTGGACCAGGACAGGCAGGGAACGAGGGGGATGGGCTTCGGCCAGTTTGTCACCGCTAACGATGACATCTTGAGGCAAACGCAAAGGATTTGAAAAATAAGTATGTAACATGGCTGCAACATTTCTTTTACTTTCTGTCCACATGATACTGTATGAAAGCATCCGAGTTGCTTTTCACCTTCATGGCTACCTTTCTAAGGATCTTGTACTTTGGAATTGTGACTGATACAGTCAGAAAGGTTAGATTTAAAAATACAGTGGCACAATCGTTATTGTTATGAGTTTGCTCCAGAACGTTAGCTGAAAACAGAGAGAAAGCAACTTTGCCCATAGGAATGAAAATCCAATCCACCCGTTCCAGACAACCTAAATCTGACCAAAAATACATTTCTATAGATAATAATGATAGTTTTAAGTGTAGAAAACATTGAGAAATCATTATAAATGAGGAATGAAATGGAGAAATGAACATTGAACATATTTATACATTTACTGGAGACTCTTGTTGGGAAGATGGGAGGAGGGGAGAGAGACGTCTTAACATCTTTACCCTTTGGCAACATTAGCTTCCTTGAGTTCTTTTTCCTTAATGCACTCAAGAGCTGTTTGCTTGCCACTTTGTGCTTCGAATATCATGGCTTTCCTCTAACACAAAATGTTTGAATTGATAAATCATTACAACCACAACATTCGTTGTTTTAAATGTTTCTATAAACAAAACGCGTCCTGTTACAATGCAGAGACATGGAGGCTTAGTTATGTTCATGTTTATGGGTGGGTGCTATCATATAGTACTTGGTTCTCTGTTTCTGGTATTGATTTATTTATTTATTTTCAATGCTAATAATAATAATTTACAATGAATTGCTTTGACTGAAAAGAATAAGTTAACATTGAACTGGTGCATGTTGGATACAGGAAGTGAATATGAGTAAAGCAATTGATGTGAGATGTAGAGGGGGTAGGACTGAACAAGCTCTGCTTCTTCCTGCTCCTTTTCGGACATGTGGAATTGTGAATTGTGATGTGACGCAGTCCAAGTAAACCCTATGTGTGTTGGAAATCAATTCAATCAATCAATCAATTAAATTTTCATAGTTGAGTATGGTCTATTACTGGTCATAAATATGCATTTTTAAACAAATGGCACGTATTTTTGGTCAAAATTAAGCATTTTCAAGCATTAAAAAGACAAAATGAAGTAAAATAAAATAAACATAAGGCATTCAGATGACAAATTTAAAGACGCTGGGACAATATCTTGTATTCGGTTGTATGTCTGAGCATATATTGATGAGACAATAGCCACATCAAAAAGTACTCTACAAAACCAGAAGTCAAAAAGGAACAAGAGCAAACACTCCCAATGCTAACATGTGTGAGTCTATATTATGTCTTTTTTTCTCATTAGGTCTAATAGTATATTTGGTAATGCTAGTGTCAGGTCACTATTATTATTATTATTTTTATTTCATTTTCAGAGAGCTCTTATAATGTTAAAAGCTGCAATTAGAAGGTTGTAAACAGATTTCCTATAATCTAACTATGAAAATATTCCATTTATGAAGAAGGAATCAGAAATCTTCTGGCAAAATGTTTTGTATTTTCCACATAATGTTGTAATGATATGTAGTATTCTACACTGGTCACTAGGTGTCAGTAATGTTACACTGACGTGACAATAGCCACCGCAGGAAGTACTGTGCAGACCAGAAAGTAAAAAAAACAAGGAACTCTCCGGTTGCTAACGTGTCGGTCTATATTAGGTCTAATTTATATTATATTATGTCCTATATCTGTCTATCTATGTACTTGTATTATGTCTACTATACAGTATTGGATAATATGAGTCAAATGTAAAAGTGACTATAGGGGTGTTTCCTGTCTAGAGGGCTCTAATAATGTTAAACAATGTATTTAGACGGTCGTAAACAGGTTTTCTATGCTTTAACTATGAAACCATTTTATTTATAATTAAGGAATCCCACTCATAGTTGGGTCTGGAACCAATTAATCACCATAAACAAGTGATCAGTGGACATTATTATATTCTATATATTTTTCAGTGTTGGTACATGGGCTATTAGCACAATAACATATTCAATACTATTCAAGTAAAGAATAAAAATCACTCCCAGGTATTCCTCAGTAAAGAATGATCTAATAAGGATGTAAAGGTTGCAACTATTTTACCATACTTTAGTCTGAAACAATAGATCAATAACCCTATTGACAGCAAGTCACTGAGTGGGTGGGTTCATGGAAAATTATGTTGACTGACAAATAATGATGGACTTACATATCCTCCCATGGAGATGCCCGTCATTCCAAGAGGAGAGTAACCCTCACTTTCCAGCCAATGAAGAAGCACAGAAGACTCCAAGATCAATGCCCCTCCCATCACAAACAGGTCTGACACATTCTTCAGACAGGATCGCCTGGACCACATCATGTGATTCCGGTTTTCAATTCATGTTTGTCTTTCAACAAAAAGAACACTTGCAAATGTAATGAAAATGCACACATTCATCAGAAGGCAAGACCAGATGCTTCATTTCACTTCCCAACAGCCAAGGCAAGCCAAGATTGGTAAAAGTCGATTTTACAAACAAGCATTTTTTCTCCAGTGTGTTTGAATTGTATACAGGTGCTCCTTGGGTTACATAAAAGTTCCATTCTTAGATTGATGCAGGTTGGCTTTCAGTGTAAGTCGGATCTTTCACCTAAATAAAGTCACTCGCCATGTACACTAAACACACAAATAACACAAAATAAATAAGTAATAAAACACTAAATACATCAGCCCTTGTATATTGTGGTTAATTTTTTAAAAAAAAAGACCCAACCAAAGTTAACTATTAACCATTCAACGAACCATGAAACACTAAAACCTGGAATGTAACTCTCAACTCTCAATCTGTCTCCTTTGTGTGTATTTTATTAAACGGCACTGTCTCAGATTGCCAACCGGCTGTGGTTGTTAGGGATTCAAAGTTTCCAACTTACTTCTGGTCTTTTGGTTTACGATAGCCATGTGAAAGACTCGTCAAGGCTTTTGCATCTTGGAAGCAGACAAGACAGAAACACAGACGGCACAATTCAGACTGATGTCATCCATCCATTTTCTATGCCGCTTATCCTCATTAGGGTGGCCAGCTGGCTTTGGGGGGTAGGCGGGGTACACCCTGGACTGGTTGCCAGTCAATTGCAGGGCAGACAAACAAACATTCACACTCTAATGGACAATTTAGAGTCGCCAATGAAGCTAACATGCATGCTTTTGGAATGTGGGAGGAAAGCGGAGTACCCGGAGAAAACCCACACACGCACGGGGAGAACATGCAAACTCCACACAGAGATGCCCAACGGAGATTTGAACCCTGACTGTGAGGCCAACATGCTACCCACCCACCCACCGTGCGGACCTTGATTTGGTCAATAAATTTTTTTTTCTACGATATGCGGTACAATACCGTTGGTTTGGTGCTCCTTGCACGGGACTACACACCCTTAGGAGGCGTTTGAGCGTTTTAAAGTCACATTTTAGTTCCGGCTTGAGTTCACCGAACTGAAAGTAGCCCAACATAGGGCATTTGATGTCATATTATCCTAAAAAGCGAGTGTATTTTACACAAGAAAAGCAAGTAATTCTTATGGATGGTTATGTTCAGAAACGGCCAAAAATAACACTGCTGCCGCCAATAGAGCGAGGGAGACAGAAAATGCTAGGCATGTAAACGTGTATCATTGTTATACACCTAGTGTTATATACAGAAGAAGGATATAGTAAGGGTTCTCTAGAAGCAGGGAAGCCATTCCTGCCTCTTTGACCATGGGCCTGGCCATTAGGGTCCTTCGGCGCCAGAAAAACTGCAACAAAGACATCAGATATTAAAATGCTGGACACGAGCACTATGCAATGTCAATATACCGTAAATGCACGATACAAGAAAAATATCAATACGCAAGGTGAACGTGCAGTAAATTAGGGTTGGGCAATAAGGACCTCAGCATGTGGAGTAGTTGAGAAATTGCATAGAATTGAGCTTTTGCACATTTGGATCTTAATGAGGTTTTAAGTAGAGCTCTAATATGTAAAAGCCAGAAGGGGGAATGAGACAAAAATTGATTTAAAAAAAGTCATTTATTGAAAACAACAATTAAAGTGAAATAGGCTGTTTATCAGCAGATCAAAGGTTTAAGACCATGCTCAAAAAATGACAAAAAACTCTCCAAACCAAAACAAAAAATGTTCTCAGTAAAACTCAGAAATGAGTAGCTCCTCCGTTCTTGTTCATCACTTCAAAAATTGGTTTGGGCTTGCTTGATGCGAATGTTTCCAGGAAGCTAGCGGGAACATTGCTCCAAGTGGTGAAGATGGCTTCATGAAGGGCATCAACTGTCTGGAACTGATGGTCAAGTTCCCTTGCCATCCATCCCCAAATGTTCTCCATGGGATGTAAATCAGGGGAACATGCAGGATGGTCCAAAAGAGTGATGTTCTTCTTCCTGAAGAAGTCCTTTGCTAAGCAAGCATTGTGATCAGCATCGTTGTCCTGTTGAAAAACCCAGCTGGTACCACAGAGATGAGGTCAAGGGGGATGCCCGATGCAACATCTGCACGTAACCAGCCACCGTCTGACGACCGTCCACTGTGCCGGGTAGAAAACATCTCAGGTGGGACCTCCTTGTCATGCCAATAACGTTGGAAGCCATCTGGACCGTCAAGGTTACATTTGTTCTCATCAGAGAATACAACAATTTAGAATGACTGTCTTACTGCGTCCCACGCTGCGAGACGCCTTGCTTATGGAACGAGGAGCCAAACACGTTCAAGAAGAGAAAGCTTCTTAGCTTGAGCCACCAGGAGGGCATGACCGTGTGAATGCCTGACAGAAATTTAGAATTTTGATCAGATTTTGGCTTTTATAGCATGTGGTCTTGAACTTTAGATCAGGTGATAAACAACCCATTTCAGTTTATTTATTTTAACTACAAATTCCAAATGTTTTTTGTCTCACTCACCCTTCTTGCTTTTGCATATTGTAGCTCTACATAAAACTTCATTAAGCTCTAAATGTGCAAAAGGTCAATTGTAGCAATTTTTCAACTGCTCTTAAGGTTTTGATCAGGTCTGTATAACAATATTTTTGGGACGTCTCACGGTATGTTAAAAAAAACCATAATAAAAACAATTCAATTAAAAGTAAGCTTACCTACGGCACAAAGCAAGCCAGTCTATTCCTGTTGATCCACTGTCAGCAGTTACACACATTTGCTCCTTCTCATCTAAGTCCTGTTCCTGGAGAAACCTCCTTCAACTCTCTTGCAATGTTTTCCTTCGTGTGTTCCTCCAGAACAAAAGTCCAGTTGCTGGTTATGTATTAGACCGTGAGGCTAATATCTCCACATCTGTACTACAGATATAGTATCTCTATCGAAACCAAACCTTTTCCATATTACAGAGGTACCTGCCCACATTTCTTTGTCTATAGTCTCAGCTTCTCCTCCCCCTTCAGCCATGCTCATTTTCTCTCTTTTGTTTTTGCTCCGGCTCGCTCACGTGAGGCGCCAAGGCATCAATACACGGTGGGCAGTCGCATGAAAAGCACATCATTAACTCTGCTTTTTTTCCATTTCAAATATACCCATATATGTCATTTTCTTATCATTGAAAGAATTTACACCAGTATACAAAAAAAATTGCCCAACCCTAATATACAGTACTGTAAATGCGCGATAGACCTTGAATGTAAATGTACAATATACCGTATATAAAATGCACAATGCAAGGTAAATAACAACACATGATGCAACGTAAACATACTGTAACTACATGTAAATGAAAATATAAATAAATAAATATAGGATATATAAAAATATAAAGATGCAATGTAAATATAGATACATTGTAAAATAGCTTACATGGTCTCCAGTGCCAGCCAAGTGGATACATACTGGTCTGTTGCACTGCCATCTCTTTGGAACTATAAACTGGAATCTGAAACACAACAGGTTGAGTAGAGGTCACTTTATCCTCTTAGAATATTTTTATTAGGTGTGTAACGATAATCGATTAATATTCCTATGATCCAACTCCATCAATTTAAGCACGGCAGGTTTTATATGGATGTGGGTTGGGTTTTTTTTTAAGCTATTTTAATGATAAAGACGTTAAACGTTATCCTTGTAAAAGTTTGATTTGTCAGAAGTCGATTAGTCATGCCTGCGCACAGAGAATGTCATGTGACGCTGAGCGTACGCATTCTGTTAGAAAAGTCCATGTGGACGTCCTAAAATATGGAATTTTTCATAGGATTTGGGGTGTGTTTTCATTGCTATATAAGCTTGTTAGCTACATGACTTCTTCCTCTCCAATTTGCTATGGGATTTATACTGTGTTGGACCACATCCAAAGTTAAGTCCAACTTGAAGCCTTTCAAACTCATGGATGATGGGAGCGTCAGGACAAAATAAAGGTACGTAGCACATTAAGTTTGTGTTCTGGTTGTCGTTTGGGAGCCACTGTTGTTCTGATCTATGTTCCATTTTTTCTTGCAATGATAAGCGTGTTGATCAAACGCCTCCTCGTAGCTTTAATAGCGTCTGTGCAAACGTTACAGTATGTAGGATATTCATTCACTTTAATATTTATCTGCACATGAACTGTCATTTAAATCTGATAGTGCAAAATAAATGGTGGTGGAATACTTTGGTTAGAGAAGTGAAGGAGATATCAAATTAAAGTTAGTCATGCTTTATCAGATAGGATTAGTCATTCAAGCTGTTAATTTATTCTTTGTTAATTCAACCTGAAGTGTTGGTTGGACTTTATTCAAGTAAAACGTGAATGCATTTGTCATGAGTTGTTGTTTACCTTTTTGTTTATGTCCATAATTAATATATACCCGATTCCCTCACAAAAACAACAGGAATCTGTTTTAAATTTTTGGCTGAAAAGTTACCGAATCGAATTCAAATTATTGATCGCATTGTTGTAAATGAACCAATATCTTCCTTGTATCGCATCTGCAACCACAGATCAAGATACGACTGGTATCGTTATTAAAACTAATCGTTACACCCTAGCTTTTTATACTCACGTTTGACTTCCATTAGAGCAAAAATAATATATTCATGAATAAATCACACATCATTGTTTGTGTGCCATGTAACGTCCTTTCTTACATGGAGCTCACATACAACCTTTTCGTGTTTCACTAAATAATGTACAGTACTATATAGAAATATATTATTTGTCTGTATTGCTAAAAAAAACATTAAGTAGATTTCTTTTTCTTTGCTAACTGAATGTCATGTAATCTGTTGAATCATACTGATCAGTTACATCCCCATTCCAAAGTCTGTTTTTATTATTAATAACGTTTGTGAATATAATCACATCTCTTCAGGGCTTCACTGCACAGCTGCTTTCATCGGAAAAGCATGTGAAAAGGCTCCAGGCGAGAAAAGTGTCGAGAAAGAAAAGCCCTAAATTGAATGAAATATTTGGACGTGACCCCAGGATTTAATGTCCAATCGCTCCGACGTCGGGTCCAAAGTTCATTGATACCTTGCTTTGACAGCCTCCTTAGGCAGAATTCCAGGAACCAGGTGCTCGAGAGGAGAAATGAAGACACCGTCATGGATGTAGCAATCTGTATGCTCCTCTGTCTGTTCAGAAATACAAAAAAAAAAAACACTTACACATACAGTCTATAACACACTATGGTTGCAGTATACTGTATAGATTATTTGGAGGGGCCGGTCTACCTTGTTTATGTACACGGGATAGTCCTTCGGCACCAAAGATTTGCACCTTTCTCTGTCTGCAATGACTTTACGGAACTCAAAGATTCTGCAGAACACCAGCACCCGTTCAACATCAGTACCTAGCCAATTATTCCCATCCTAACAACAGCACCATTTCTGAGAACCCAGTGACTCTTTCTCCTACCACTACGATTGGTAATGGTCAAGATTTAATTTATTTTGCATGCATACAAGTTAAAAGCACACTGAGTTCACAAACTTGGGGGTGTTCAAAGAGCAGCCTGCAGCTGTTTTTTTAGTGGCCAAAAGCACATATTATTTTACAAAAAAAATGTTAGGAGGAAAAAGTTGTAATTTAACAATAACTACTCAACTAATTGTTGAAATATTTTTTTTAAAGACAAAGAAAATTAGGTTGGCGAAAAAGTTTTTTTTAAAAAGAGGAAAAATACTATGGAATTAAAGACGGGGTGTCTGATAATCTTGGCCCACCGATATTGGAATAGAATGTATATATAATTGTTTTCCCTGCAATGAGTACTACTGTTGTTTCTTGTCATGTTTCACCACCTCTTGAGGTCTTCAGGCTTCCCCCAACCCCCAATGAAGAGTTTGGTGAGGAGCAGCCTTCTGTAAAATACATCCAGTCGACTCACACCCATGGACCAACATCAAGCATCTAAACAACAAACATAAGATCTGTGAGCTAGCGCCATCATAATCATCATCATTATTATGTCAGTCTTTTCGAGTTTCCTGAAAAGTACTTCAGATGTATGTATTATGGAATGTATTATGAAATCCCAATGGATTGTATTATTTCCATTGTGTTGCATTTTGTCAACTCCCGCACCAATCACAACATGATTGCATCCCAAATAGGCTGTGACAAATGTTTGCTGTGTTACCGTGCCAACAAAACATGCTGACCTTCAGCAATGCCAGCACCACGCCGTCAAGGTCGTCAAATATCCCATCAGCTACGGGACACAATTCTTTACAGAACCCTGATTACTTGATGCTCAGCTGTGCCAAGACCTTTTTCTGTTCATTTTGAGAAACACGCTGTAATTATGTCATGACTTTTACGAATATGTCCTTTCGTGACCTTGTCATTGTTCGTTACAAGTGTGCTCAAAGTACACACGGTCACGTGCCCTTTGGCCTGAATGTGAGCGTCGCGTTACCGTAATAACGGGTGCCCAGGGCAGGCAGATGCACACGCAAACACATAAAAAGTATCCCTTGAAGCGAATTACTGCCAGCTGTTTAGAATAATCTGGAGTATATTCAGTAAATGAAGTACTTCCCAGCTAAATTAGTTGTAAAGATTGCATTAATTTTGTTACTTTGGTCAATTTACAGAGGAAACGAACATATTGCTTCGCCTGATGAAAACATACAGTACAGTAAGTTAGCAGTAACTTTCTGCTAGCGTTAGCTTAGCATTTGTCGTTCATTCTTTGTGCTTTTCGGTTAGTCCGGCGGTGAACAAAGTAACGTTGGTTGGTAGAACGTGAGCATAAAGATGACATTTACATATTACCTCACGCTGTGCGTGAACGTTGCTCTTCCTTAAGAATGAGCTAGAAGATATTTTTAGCCCTGATAGGACGTCACAGGTCGTTCGCCTCACTTCTTCTTCGGTGTGCTTCACGGGCGATGACGTCACTTTGCTGCCACCTTCAGGCCTCACAATGAACGTCAGTTAATTTTGGCTCTCGGCTTGATGCTCCGTGTTGCGCACTTTGGTGTTTATTCATAATTAATGGGAAAACAAAGATGGCTATTTGACTGTTTATTCTCACCACTTAAAAGTCATCAACCCAGTGTCAGCACTCACATAAACGATTTATTACTTATATAGGGTTTAAATGCGGCATCTTTTCTATTAAGAAACAACTGTTTGAAATTGTAAAAAAAAAACAAAACAAAAAAACAAGCTAACTACACAATCAAATCGCAATGGTAACAGAGTGGGGGGGGGGAAATGACAGTTACACAATCATTTATTCAATTTACTCGGCCGTAGCCTGAACGCTTCCATCTCAGTTCGGAAGAAAAATGCTCACCATCAGCTAAGAATGCAATAAACATAAGAATATGCAGGTCAATGATTTTGTGATTTAAAGTCACTAATTGATGATAATCCTGATAGTGTAAAGTCAGGAATAATCAACATATGTGCCTCGATGACGGTAAAAATAAACACATTTGAAGAGGACTGAACACATAAGTTGGCAGGAATATGCAGTATTTTCTGGAGCATGTGCCACTTTTTTTTCTTCTTCCAAAGATTTTGGCTGTTTTTTTTGGTGACACCGAGTGGGCACAATAATTCAAAGGGCTGTGATGCAATTAAGGCTGCCTTTTGTCAGGAAATACTTTCTAATACACATCTCACTCTGTGTCTGTAAGTAATGTGCAAATCTAATTAGCTTTGTGCCTGTGTGGATTGAAAAATGTGGTATTTTGGAGAGCAGCGTTGTTTTTTCAGGACACTAAGTCTAGCTTGGACGTTGTGGCTGAAATACACACGTGTAATTTTAATTCTTTTTTCAACACAACATATGTGTCAACGTATGACTTTTTTGTTTTCCACACACAGGCGTCATGCTGTGTATTAAAAGTGTCTTCTTCCAGTACATTCTGACACGTATTAAACTGGCAAATGTTTGACTTATTTCAGCTTGTGTGCCTAAGTGTCTAACTGTTGGCGTCAACATTGTGCCCTCCCATTGGCTTGGTTTTCTGTTGCAAATTTAATTAGGATTACAATATTAATTAGGCATTAAAAAACTAACAGGAAAAAAGCTGTGATGATAGCTCCATCATAAATACCGCTAAATGCCACAATGTCCCGTGTGACCTAAATATGTTGGTTTTTCCCTCTTCAAGAAATATTTGACTGACGTCGCTTGTACTCCGGAACGACGTATAGTCTTGTCCGTATAGTCGACCAAGCTAGCCCATATTGTGGCGGTTTCCGTAACCTCTGCGATGGTCGTCTTTCCAGTCGTCCCACTGTCTGGCTTTTGTCAAAGATTCTTCATCATCCTTTTCGGCCCTTGTCTCTTTTTCTTCTTCTTCCCTCTCCTTTGCATCACTGTCCTCTTCCGCCGCCACTCTCGAGGGAACGCCCTGATCCGGTAGAACTCCATGTTTCCTGTGCTGCTCGTACCAGTCATCCACCGTCATGGTGGGCATGCTGGGATAACCTGAGCCAAACACCTTAGCCTGTCAATCACACACACAAACACAAAGCCATTCAAAACACCCCTAGCTGATATTTCTGCTAGTCAGACACACAAATGCACACACACACTATACACTTTGACGCGTGTGTGTTAGTAGGGGTGCACAATGCTGGAATAAAAACTGACACTGTGGGGGAAAAAAAAAAACAGGAAATGTCTGTAAACGACATGAAAAGCACTTTGTTATTCTGGACTGCCGCCATCTTGTGGACAGTAACCCTGATCTCTTTTTATAAAAGACAATTCTCATTTTTATGACTATCTAAATGTGTTTTTTGCCATTATTAGAGCCCTGTAGACATGAAATAACACCCCTTCGGTCACCTCTACGCTCCTGTTTGTTTACACCACATTGTGGCGGCTATGAGATCGCTGCAGGGAAATAAGAGACTGCTCCCTCGCCACGTCCACCAAAACATTTACAGCGGAACCTTGCTATTCATTACCCCATTTCAGAAGGTCAGACTCTAACCAAATCACTTTTACTATAAGAAATAACAGTTCTGCCGTTAATGATTGTGCGTGGAGTTATCTGAAAGGGACAGTAAACTGACATTGTAGTACAAGCGTCACATTGACTACTTGGGATTGTCTCGAATAATCATTTCTTCAGTGTTGTGCCAGAAAAAGATGAATCTATCAACAGCTTTGCAGAAATGTGAGCGGTGTACTCCCCGATTAGCCTCATTAAGGTAGGCTGGAGCCTATCCCAGCGGACTCACTAGTGTGAACGAATTTGTGAATAAATCGACGTTATCCTGCACACACACACAGTCTCACCTGCATAGCGTCCTTGGTGAGGATGAAGGTCTTCATCGGGGGCCTGCTCGGTCCAGCCGGCTGTGCAGCCCCGAGCTGACCATCCATGTTCTTCAGGATTTCGATCTCTTGGTCTATGCTCTGGATTTCATCCAGACATGCACACACCCACTTGCGAACGTTGAGCAGGTAAAAATCCCGGCAGGTTTCCTCGTCGGCCTGTCCGCCTTCCACCGCTTTCTGCACGTCTGAGAGTCTGGCCTCCAGCTCTTTCTTCTCACTGTATCGCTGGATTTTAACTTGTCTTTGTGCGGCCATGGCTGCCAAGCTCGACGTCGTGGGCACCGGCTGGGGAAAAGGGGTTACGGTTACGGTTGGTAGTCCTAAACACGCACATTTCCACGTTCCTGCGTATTGTAAACTGACCTTGCAGGTGGAGGGGGCATTCTGTGCGGCGCTTTCACTGACGGACTCCGGCAGGAGGAATTGGGACACGTTATAGTGTTTGCATCGTTGCAGGAAATCCAGGAAGTAAACGCGGGCCGTTCGCACGATTTCCAATCGCTTGTCTCGTCCGGTCTGCTTCATGGTGAGAGCGCCCAGGAGTGCAGGACACAGCAGGTACTTCAGGTCTGCTGTGGCCACTTCGTCCAGTTCTTCGTTGGGACTAAACAAGTCCAGCTGTGCCGCCATGCTGGACGTTTCTTCTAACATCTTGATTGCACGTTTAACTCGCACCTGAACACTGTTGCTAGCGAGTGGCTCATTTGTGTTGTCTATCTCGGCGAACACCTTCCACCCGCGGTCGAACAAGTCCGACAACTTGGGAGGGTCTGTGTCTGAATTCTGGTCCAGTCCACCCATGTTACTGCCTCCACATTCCGCCATATTGGCTCCACTTCCGGGGTTGGTCTTCTTCGTCTTGTTTTGACTTCCGGCAGCCTTGGCGTGTTGCTGCCCCCCACAGGTCCTTCGTGCTAGTGAGTCAGTGGCTTTAATCGCACTAGTTAGACTTCTTTTCTCTGCACTTCTCAACCAATCTAACGCCAAAATGTTCCACTTCAGCGCATTCAAAATTGCGTATTTTCTGTGGCAATTTTCCCATTTAAATGATTTATTTAGCGCCCTCTGCCGGTGGAAAATATTGTATATCTTGCGATCCAGTAACGTTCCTCTTGTAACAACCCGGTGGGTGTTGGGTGGATCCTCGGTCGTCGTGTACATTTAAACAGTAATTCTCTATTTTTACATTTCATAGTCCACTAATTACTCTCACTTTACTCAACCTCTTCCAACCATCCCAACATCAAAAATATTCAGCTCATTCAGGACATTTCTAATGCATATTAAAGCAAATTGCACATATCTGTGGCTTAAATTAAGCATTTTCAAACATAAACATGGCTAAATGAATTCCATGACAATTGTAAGGCACTCAGACACATGGTGATATGTAGTATTCTACGCTGGTCACTAGGTGTCAGTAAAGTTCCATTGATGAGACAACAGCGACCCCAGTAAATCTTCTTTTCCTTTGGGCTTATCCCTTCAGGGGTCGCCACAGCGAATCAATTGCCTCCATCTAACTCTGTCTTCTGTATCCTCTTCTCTTGCGCCAACTACCTTCATGTCCTCTTTCACTACATCCATAAACCTCCTCTTTGGTCTTCCTCTAGGCCTCCTGCCTGGCAATTCAAAACTCAGCATCCTTCTACCAATATATTCACTATCTCTCCTCTGGACATGTCCGAACCATCTCAGTCTGGCCTCTCTGACTTTATCTCCAAAACCTCTAACATGTGCTGTCCCTCTGATGTGCTCATTCCTGATCCTGTCCATCCTGGTCACACCCAAAGAGAACCTCAGCATCTTCATCTCTGCTACCTCCAGCTCTGCCTCCTGTCTTTTCCTCAGCGGCACTGTCTCTAAACCAAACAACATGGCTGGTCTCACCACAGTTTTGTACACCTTTCCTTTCATTTTAGCTGAAACTCTTCTATCACACATCACACCCGACACTTTTCTCCACCCATTCCAGCCTGCCTGCACACGCTTCTTCACCTCTTTTCCACACTCTCCATTGCTCTGGACTGTTGACCCTAAGTACTTAAAATCCTCCACCTTCTTTATCTCTTCTCCCTGTAACCTCACTCTTCCACTTGGGTCCCTCTCATTTACACACATGTACTCCGTCTTGCTGCGGCTGACCTTCATTCCTCTCCTTTCCAGGGCAAACCTCCACCCCTCAAGCTTCTCCTCCACCTGTTCCCTGCTCTCACTACATATCACAATGTCATCTGCAAACATCATAGTCCATGGAGATTCCTGTCTAACCTCGTCCGTCAGCCTGTCCATCACCATAGCAAACAAGAAGTGGCTCAGAGCTGATCCCTGATGGAGTCCCACCTTCACTCGGAACTCCTCTGTCACACCTGCAGCACACCTCACTACTGTCTTACAGTCCTCATACATGTTCTGCACCGCTCTAACATACTTCTCTGCCACTCCAGACTTCCTCATACAATACCACAGTTCCTGTCTGGGCACCCTGTCATAAGCTTCTCCAGATCTACAAAAACACAATGCAGCTCCCTCTGACCTTCCCTGTTCTTCTCAATCAACATCCTCAAAGCAAATAGTGCATCTGTTGTACTCTTTTTTGGCATAAAACCGTACTGCTGCTCACAAATGCTCACGTTTGCCCTTAGTCTACCTTCAACTACTCCTTCCCATAACTTCGTTGTATGGCTCATCAGCTTTATTCCTTGGTAGTACCCCAGTAAATACTCTACAGAAACTGAAAGTAAAGAAAGGAACAAGAAACTCTCCCAATGCTAATGTGAATTTCTTTTATGGCTACTATATTGTCTAATATGGCTATAAAAGTGACTTAAGGGTGTCACTCCATATCTAGAGGGCTCTGATAACGCTAAAAATCGTATGTAAAAAGGTTTTTTATGTACTAACTATGAAAATATTTGATATATAAATAAGGAAAGCTGCTTAGCAGAAATTGACATATCCCTTCTGGAACCAGTTAAGTCTTCCCCCGTAAGATGACCAACTACCATCTCTTTTTTTGGCATGATATCACTTTTAAGACACCTTCAGAATTAATTTTAAATTGAAAAGTACACTAAAATGGATGCATATAATTGAAGATTTTTTTTCTACATAAAAGTTATGAATATTACAAATATTGGGCCGCATGCAAGTTGTAAAGTACCTATAACTATTACTCAACTCAACTATTTATTAGGCATTCAATGCTTGTCTTTAAAATAAAGACTGCATTTATTTGTGTCTCATCAAGCAACCAAACACTCCTACTGATACTATATACTTGTTTCACAGTGGTTTTGCTTGAAGCAGCACTTAAGTGTGATGTGTTTGTAAAAAGCAGACTAGGTAAGTGTTGTTCAGGGCTCAGACTTGGAAAGACACCGCAGTCCTGGCAGCCTCCAGCGCCGACAACCGTTGTGGATCCTCAGGTCCAGCCACTCCTGTTGAGAAGCACCCAGCACCAAACTGAAAGCACAGGAAGGGTAACATGAAAAATGGGCCGAATTTGGAGTATGCAGCGGTGTGAAAAAGTGCTTCCCCCTTTGAGAAATATTTTTTGTTTTGTTTGTCACACTTACATGTTTCAGATCATAAAAAAACATTTAAAATTAGTGAATGACAAACAACTGTAAGCAAAATGCAGTTTTTCAATAAACGTTTTATTATAAAAAAGAAGAAAATCCAAACCTACACGATGTGGAAAAGCGATTGCCTGCCCCCTCCTTGTTAAAAAAATAACTGAAATTATTTCAGCTCTATCAAGCTCAAAAAGGTCATAAAGCCATTTTCTAAAGCTTTGGGAGCGCAGCTTCGACTCAGCCAAGAGGTCACAAATGACCCCACAACAACATCCAAAGAACTGGAGGCCTCACTTAAGGGGGCTCAGGTGGCAAGAGTGCTCGTCTGCCAACCAGAATGTTGCTGGTTCGATCCTCCGTCCTCCGATGATTATGTTGAAGTATCCTTGGGCAAGATACTGAACCCCCGTTGCTTTTATCAGTAGTTAAATGCGGAAACAGTGTCAAAGCGCTTTGAGTGCCTTAAAAGGTGGAAAAGCGCTATACAAGTTTGACATGTAACAGTGGTGAACATTCCCAGGAGTGGCCGGCCATCCAGAATTACACCAAAGAGCGCAGCAACTCATTGAAGGGGTCACAAAAGACCCTTGAACAACATCAAAAGAACTGCAGGCCTCACTTGGCTCAGTTACTCTACCATAAGAAACACTTTTTCCTATGGAAAAGTACTCTTTGGAATGACGATTGTGTGTCCCATTACACCTGGCTTAAAAGTAACACCACATTTCAGAAAAAGAACATCATACCAACATTAAAATACGGTGGTGGTAGTGTGACGGCCTAGGGCTGTTTTGCTTCCACCTGTTAGGTTTGGGAACAATCACTTTTTCACACAGGGCCATCTAGGCCACATAGGCTTGGATTTTTCTGATGACCAAACATTTAAGTGTGACAAACATCCAAAAAACAAGAAATCAGGAAAAGAGGGGGACTTTCTTAACACCACTGTACATGCATACAGCAACATTTCAATTTTTGAAAGTGTCAAAATGTTACCTTGGAGCAAGGTAGGGCTCTCCGGGAATGAAAGGGTCTACTGACGGGATGTCTGTGGTCACAACGGAAGGATTGGATTGAGTCATAGCTTCACCTTCCATCCCCCTCAAATTGGAAATACTACTGCCCACTGGTGCGTTCAAGCTGTCCCTGCTGCGCTTAGTGGCACCTACAGTATAAGATAACATCATCATTACACGCACACGGTACTTTGGCGCCAAGATTGGCCTGCATTATTGTAATACTATCGACAAATGAAAACGACACATGACTTCACTGCATGGTGGATCTTTGTTTTTTGTATGACGTGTATGAAAAACATTGCCTACTTGTCTCAGTATTCGCGCATTGTTCCAATTATTGTATGGCCAAACAAAGTATCCATGAGTTGGTGACTGTGAAGAATGGATAGTGGTTCTTTTAGAGGTGGGACACTAAAGACAGGATGCAGGGGAAATGTTAATGAAACCATGAAATGTTGATGAATTGTGGAATGTTGTTAAAGAATCTTGGAGTGGAATAACAGCTGAAAGGTGCCACAAGTTGGTTGACTCCATGCCACCCAGATGTGAAGCAGTTATAAAAAACAAAATATTAGTTTAGTGATTCACAGAATTGCCAAACTCTAAAAACAAAATAGTTTGTACAAAATAGTTTTGAGTTTGTAAAGTCTCTGGCAGACACTGCTATTTTTTTTTAACACACCCCCCTTTCAGCCAATTGCACAGCCTAAGAGCGTGCATATCATGAATGCTGGGTCTTCTTTGTTTTCTGAGAATCCACTGCACCTACTGGTAACTTGTTTGCCATGTAGCAATAAAAGTACAACTGATTAATCTGGTCAGTTGCACTGCACTGCTATTATTTTGAACACTACCGTATATGTACAGTATTTCATTTTTCTTTTCTGCATGTAAAACTATTAATTATTCTCTATAAAATGTAATTTTTGTTTATATTTTGGGTGTCCAGAACAGATTCATATGATTTACAGTACATGTGCATTATTTCTTATGGAAAAAATGGCTTTGGTTTTCGTTCCTTTGGGTTTTCACTACCATTTTGGAATGGATTAAAGGCAAAAACCGAGGTTCCTGTATTTAAGATTCCTACTGACTGCCTGATGCATGACTCACAGCAGCGTAAGACAGGCTCCCAGGCTGTGCTGTGCAGATATGGTTTGATGTGTGGCTGCTGAAGCAGGCATAAGACTGCAGAATCCACCTGCTGAAAGACTCTGCAGACAAAAGGAAATATTCATCTGCCCATCACTTGTAGAGCAAAGTGAAAATTATACATTTGTTGTGGTAGCAATGAAATCATGACATGCTAACGCTGCTGCTTCAGAAATGGCTAATAAAAGTGAGAAAACGACTTCCTGTTTGACACAAACAGACGGAAGACGCCTTTTTGATGTTGGGGTTGACAGTGTCAGCAATGCCACAGTAGTGGTTCCCTGCTAAAATATTTCAGGCCCCAATACCTGAGGCCAAGCAATTGTTGATGGAGTTCCTCTGGCAGACCGTATGCGTCCGAGCAAATCAACTCCCTGATAGAATCAAAGTCCTGCTTGAGTTGGAGCGCTCCCTGAACACTGACCGAAAAAAAAGCACTAGTCAGCACACAATTAACTGATCATTTCTATGATGGCTTCTCCCTGTAATTGTAACTGGAGTGTAGGACATACCTGAATTTGATCTTGTGCTTTAGGATGTGTTCCATCCATGCCTCCATGAAGGCAGTTGTGCTTACACTGAGAGCTTGGATGCAGGCGTCATCAGACAGGGATGTCACACCCTCCAAAACCTGACCGATGGTGTTCTGAGCTGCTAAAGATGCATACTCACTGGGACTGCTTGAAAGGCCTGCTCAGCAAAAGACAGTGTTGAAAGAATTTTTTAATTTGAAAAATAAATCCATGGCATGGCTAATATCATGTTGACCACAAAAACATCAGTATAAAATAAAAATATTTCAATATAAACTACAGTAATCCCTTGCCACTGTGCACTTCAAATTGTGCGTTTCACTTTATCAAAAGTATATGAATTATTCATGCTGTCTTGTGCTTGAATCTAACATATACATATTTAAGCACGTTTTAAATTAAGCATTGTCAAGCATAAAAATGAATAAATGGACTAAAATACAAATATAAGGCATTCAAACAATGCATTTAAAAGATGCGGCGGTGATATGTAGTATTCTACACTGGTCAAAAGATGTCTAATGTTTTTGTAATGTTCAGTGAGACACACAAGCACCAGACTTGATCGCTGGAACAACAGGCTTTTATTGCACGTTTGTATGATCTCACAACAGACACAATAATCCCGAACACGGGCTACTGTAGCAGCTGTAACTCATCTCAAGATAACGTCACATCCAAACACATCCAAAGTAGTGTGAAAAAGTGTATGCCCCCCCCTTCAAAAAGATGTTTATGATGGCGGTAGTGTGATGGTCTGGGTTGGTTTTGATACTTCAGGACATGGAAGACTTGCTGTGATAGATGGAACCATGAATTTTGCTGTCTACCAAAAAAGCCTGGAGGAGAATATTCAGCCATCTGTTCCTGAACTCAAGCTGAAACCAACTTGAGTTTTGAAGCAGGACAATGATCCAAAACACACCAGCAAGTCCATCTCGGAAGGGTTGAGAAAAAAAAAAAAAAAATTAAAAAAAAGGCCTTACCTGAATCCTACTGAGATGCTGTGGTGGCATGACCTAAAAAAAGGCGTCCCAAGCTTGCAAACCTTTTATGTGGCTGAATTACAACAATCCTGCAAATATGCATGCGCCAACATTTCTCCATAGTGATGTAAGAGAGTCTTTGCAAGTTATCGTAAACGCTTGATTGCAGTTGTTGCTGCTAAGGATTGCCCAACTAGTTATTAGGTTTTTGGGGTAATCCCTTTTTCACACAGCAACATGAAGGTTTGGAATTTTAATAATAAAGTTTCATTTAAAAACTACATTTTGTGTTCAGTTGTGTAGTCACTGACTGATATTTGAATGTGATAAACATGCACAAAAAAAAAGAAATTAGGAAGGGGAAAAACACTTTTTCACACCACTGTATATCCACTCACGAGCACAAGTCAACACAACCTCTTTGACGTAAATAGTACTAATATTTGACATGACATGACAGAGCAAAGTTGTAAGAGGAGAGTACCTGGCCTGTGGTTGAGTCTCCAGTGTCTAGCAGGGGGCATAGTTTGCTCAAAGGCATCAGCAGATCTCCTTTTGCAGTCTTTGGAAAAGGTCTCCAGCACCAGAGAAGAAAGGGTCTGATAAAAAGCAGATATCAGGAGTGATCATGATGGTGCAAACACAAAGTAGTAACACATTCTTCTATTAAACGCACAACCATGTATAGCATTGATTCTCAACTGGAGCAGTTTTCAGTTACTGAGTGTAGGAGTAGGAGACATGTTATAAGTTTGTGTGTTGAGGCTGAATGGATGTAGAGGGGCGTAGTCACATGGGCACATGTGGGTTTGTATGCCTACGCTTTTTTCATCCATATTGTCACATTTTCCTTATGCTGTTGCACACCATCTGCCATCATTCTCATGTGCAAAGCATTTTGTTTGCCATCAAAATGCTTGGGTATGATGACTCTCAAAGCTACCCTTTATAATAAACCCACCACAACAAGGTTCAGTGTATTTTGTATAGACTAATAGCTAATAGGCCATTTATAACAAAAACAACCATGTCAAAAGGGTCCAATCTGGATTACATGGCATTTTCAAATGATTCGACTGCAAGATTGATAGTCAAAATCAGACTCCTGTGAATCGAATCCTCTAATTGTCGACTATTGCAAGACATACCTATTATGAACTTTTAATGAAGACTTCCTCTTTACAATCCATATCAAACGTGGAAGATATTGGATACATTTTCTATGCCGTTATCCTCACTAGGGTTGCAGGGGTATGCTGGAGCCTATCCCAGCTAACGTCGGGCAAGAGGTGTGGTACAACGTGGACCAGTCACCAGTCAATTGCAGGGGACAGTAAGACAAAAAAAAAAACCTTCACACTCACATTTATAGCTATGGAGAATTTAGAGTCACCAATTATATTTTTGATATAGTGTATAAGCGGTATTGTCGTATCTCCTCGTACAATATAGGCTTACAGAAAGTGTCAAACCTTAGCCTACAACATGGCAATGTCGCTGCATGGACTGTCTTGTCAACGATGAGGAAAAAGTGTGTCGGCATGCAAACTAGAGAGGATATCTCACCTGCAGTTGAGACACAGCGATGTCTAGCTTTGTATGCTGCTGCGTGAATACATGCTGGTTGTGAACGTGATGAGCTGAAAAACCGTCCAATTCCATCGTCAAGCATGCGGTCTGCTGCACCATTGCGTCAAGTGACTCTCGCAGCACCTGCAACCAATAAACAACATTTGTATTTACTTGGTGGTTCATTTACACAGCCATCAGGGTTTGGAGATGACCCTCCAGTTCATGTGTGTCAAACTCGTGCCATGGAGCGCCGAGACACTGGAGGTTTTCTCTGCAACCGGTTTCTCTAGCAGGTGCTTTAATTGATATGTTCCTTCCCTAAAAGTGAAGGTGTTGATCTTTAAAATCTCCTGCTTTGGTGACTGGCTGGAAAGAAAACCTGCAGGGTTTCGGTCCTCCATGGCACAAGTTTGACACCCGTGCTCTAGTTTCTCTTGGACTTGAAATCAAATCCATGAAACAAATTAGCAAAAAAACAACATGCTTGTGTTGTAATGTTAATTTCCTCTGCTCGTCAATGCACCTTGCTAGCATGGCCGTAATTGGTTGATACCGTATCAACCCGTAAGTTATGTCTAGCGTTTAAAGTTCTCTGATGTCAGAATATCCAAGTGGCCTTGTCTGAGCTTCCCTACGGACACTGCTGGCCCTACAACTCGGACCCAGATCAGCAGAAGAAAATGGATGATACTGTAGAGTTAAATACAGTATTGTGATAACATCTTACATTCAGGTCTCCTTGTGTAATGAGTAGGAACTTGTTAAGGCTCCATGAAGAGAGGAACTGGTAGGACTTTGACATGATCCACACTGTGGATAGTTGAACTGTGGCTAACATCAAATTCATGGTCCATCTGCAGAGAGCGTTCCGTGATGGGAAGAGGTTCAAGGAACCTGAACAAAGAGTGAAACAGTCAAGTGCTGAATAACAGATTTCAAAATGTTTCCCCCGCATCAGAAAGTGCGTAGTATCAGTGGAAAGATTGGTACCGTATAGAATGTGACAGCTTTTTAGTAGCAGTTGACAAGCTATCATATACTGTATTTTTAACTGGTGATGGAAAATGAATCACTGATGATTCCTTGATTCACGTCGACTCCAGGTTCTTCTGTCTTCGATATCTTCTGTGTTTCATGCTATGACTCAAAACTAGGGATGCTTCGATCAGGCTTTTATGCTGCCGATTCTGATACCAATCACCCATGAGTGAAATTGGCTAATACTGATCACATAGATTAATTATAAATGGTTCATTTATTTATGATGAGCGCTATTGGCCAGGTGTGCCATAAAAGGGTGGAAAGTTAGGACAGAAAATAGGTCATTCATAATTACTGAAAGTGGTCAATGTGATTTTTTTTGCATGGGGTCCAGAATTCCAGGCTGCAACCCTACTATTGGCTATATATGAAATGAAAAAAGGAACCATAAACTCACTTTAATTCAGACAAAAATGTTTTTGAAATACTATTTCAACATATATCACTTGTGAAAGTTACAGAGGATGAGACACATTCTTTAAGACATTGGATGTGATAATACACTGGTGGCGCTCTAGCAGGACTTCCAGCTATCACATACTGCAGGTGGACTCCAAGCGAGACAGCAGTCGGCGCACCCGGTGTCTTCCACCGCTGACAAAGGCTGGTCATTTCGACTGATGCATTCTGTCATTTTATGAGTTTTTTCCTCAGCATTCTGACTAGCATGCATATACAGGCGTATGTTCTATAGCCTTTTGGCTGCATTAGCTGCCGTTTGATTGACGATCACACCATGACCCTTGAAAGCTCATCATACTCCCTCAAGTGTTCATCAAACGCCAAGTTAAATTAATGATTTTTAATGTGCTCTTCTTGTGAGGTAATTTTCAAGGCATGTGTTGGCAGGTAAGTTCCACACAGCAGACATGTTTGTTTTGGTACACCTGTGCTGCGTGAAGGAAAGTGGGTGGAGGATGCTGCAACAAGACGTTAGTTAGACACTAGCCTGCACGCAGGGATCGCTACAAGCTGTAATTGTACTAGCCACAGGTGCTTAGCTTTTGTGATTGCTGTTGAAAGGCGTTTATTGGTGTATATCGATCTTATGCTTTTTCACGGAAATCACCCGATACTGACTGCTGCTGGCCGATCGATCTGAGCATCCCTAATCAAAACCAAAGTAAAAGTAAAAGTCTGCGTGGTTACCTGCTGCGCTGCAGGAGGAAAGACAGGACAGTAGAGGTGGAGAAAGCTGCAGCAAGTTCTCAGCAGTCTGCGACATCATCACAGTCTCATTGCAATTGGAAGGTGGCGTCAAAGACCGGCCAGGCTGATTGACGTATGTTTGACACTTATCGTTCAAAGCTGCACCTAAACTTCTGCACACCACTGAGAAAAGACACATTTCATCAATAAGATTGTTTGGGATAATGTGTTCAGTTCTTTTGTAAAGTGTGTTTATCCAGCAAATGGAAGGTTCCTCATACGTGATAGTAAACATTACACTGGCTCATCAATGCCAAGCATAGACACTTCAGAGGTCATGTATCTGGTACCTTTATGCCAAAGCAGCAAAAACCCACAAGAATCAGTGAAATAATTGGAAAGTGATGTAATTGCTAATGTAGCAAAAATAAATTAATGGAAAAAAGACATTGTTTTTGAATTGTCCAACAGAACTTTTCTCAAATCAAATTTTGAAACTGGACTGGCTAAAAAACTATTAGCCTAATACTTTACACAACCTTTTAAAATACATGTTTAAAGGCCGAGGAGGTGAATGTATAGAGACTAACCATAGTCCCACTGAGCACGCGCTGTGCTGCCTAACATGTTCAGACTGAACTCCTCCAGCACGGCTCTGCCCTCCTTTGGAAGCAAATCTGCAATCAAACAACAGTAGCATAGTTTTAGCTGTGATGAGTAAAATCATTATTTCTATAACAAAAGACACGACAGAGCAGAGCTCATCAAAGTCTAGCCTCCAATAAGACACAGGAAATACAGTAATATTGAACAAAACATTAAAATCCGAATCTCTTCTTTTTTCTGGACATACAGTTTTAACTACATAGTGTAAATACATTTATAAATACAGAATGGCTTTACATTACTTAATTTTTTTTATTGATTGGTTGAGAGTACGTGTTGTTAAGAGTCGGACCTTCTGGAACAGAATTAATCGAAATGTTCCACTGTATGGTATTTGAGGTGATAACCTGACATCATTGTTCTATAATTAATTTGCCATCTATAAGCAACAAAAGATTGCTTATTTCCTAAGTGTGCTGGGAAAAGTCATACTTACATGCCACAAATGAGACACACATTTTGGTACTAGTATGAGTATCCATCCATGAAGTGATTCCACTGCTATTAGGTACAAGTCATTGGAATTCCTAGTGTGGGAACATCCAACTAATTTTACAGATTGTAATTCTGATTCTTAACTATCCTCTCACCTGTTTTAGAGGCCTGGCTGATCATCTGCAGGACCTGAAACCTCCTTTGGTTGTCGTGAAGGTTGACGCTGCCTACACTTCTTCCTGCCAGCGGCGCGTGCATCTGCAGCCACAGTGCTTTACTGCAGCGGGCCCACAGCAGGGCATAGTAGTGCCCCAACAGATCCTCAAACACCAGCGACTGATCCAGGTCCAACCACTGAACGGAGCGAGGCTGGCGTGCACATTCGCGCTCGGCTGTTTGAACTTTTGCTCCGACAGCCTCTACAGGGCCAGCCTGTACGGCATCTGAGCTGAAGAACAAACAGAGAAAGTTGTTCAGATGATGTGGTATGTGATGAGTTCTCATCACTGCTGCAGCATTACCTGTGATGGACTGTCGGTGTGGTAGTTATCTCCAGTTCAACAGCTTCTTGGTCATTTCCCTCTACACTGCAATCCTCGATACTTTGACTCAACGCTGCAAGCTTTTGGTCAGCTTTGCTTTTCGTTTCAGCACAAGGGAACGTTTGCATCGTTGTCTCTGCTGGTGATGAATGTGACACCAGTGGAGCTAGCAGGTCATTGGAGGAGGCCAGCACATGAAAAAGAAGCTCTACTTTGGATCGGTCCTGCTGGCAAAGTCGGAAGAGAGGGATGGTTGACAAATGGCTGAAGGATGTAGGTGGAGCTGCCATTGGAAAACGCTGAGAGTTTCTTACAGGGCTTTTACATTCTTGGTGTGTCTGGACTGAACCGGTCTTGTGTATGCATGTTTGGCACCGACAGGAGTGCCTTTGCTTTTCTAAGTGAAGTTCAGGAGTGTAAACATGGGACATCTTAGGAGAGGAGCAAGAAATAAAGAAAGTGTTCTGCAACTGCTCCCAAGTTGCTGGTGATGTAAATCTGGCCGGTAGACTGGTTTGTTTAGTATGGGAAGGACACAAACACTGCTGACAAGTCCAGCGATGGAGCTGCTTGGCTGTCGCGTTTGCATGCTGGACTGCCAAAGTACTGAGTAGGTCTTTGACAGAAACAGCAGTTGGGTGATGTCTTTGACTCATTGTCTGTTGCAATATGTGACTTCTCAGCTCAGTGACACTGTGTTGTATTCTCTGCTCCTCTACTACTTGGCTGTACAGGTCTGTACTATCCAAAATATCTGCCAGGACTTCCCTTGGTATGTGGTCCAAATCAGCCTGCGCCACAGCAGACAGAACAGCATGCACATAACGCTCCATTAAAACCAATGCCTGCAGTCCAAGCAAGTCAAGAGTCTGTCTGATGTCTCCCAGCAACTTGTTATGCTGGCCTAGAGCGCGCCTTAGATGTGGATCAGACTGGACTTTTGCAGACAGACAAGACCAGTGGTTGAGATGAATTCGAAACTCCTGGCACAAGGGTCTAAGATGGACCCTGACCGAAGAGCACAAATGTTGAGTCTGAAGAAGAAAGTATATGTACCATTAGATGGAGGAAAATGTCTTTTGTGAGTCTCTTTAAGGTTTTTTTTTTCTTTCCAAATTTCTCAAATGGAAGATTCATATTGTCAGTGTGATGGTTTCCCATTTTATTCACACCCCTTACCAGTTTACAGCATACCTGGTTAGATGTCAAGTGTGACTTCCACAAGTGATCTTCAAGCTGTCGGCCCACTTTGGATATGTATGCAGCAGTGGTATGAGCCCTCCTGGTGTATTCATGGATGAAGAGCAGCAATGATCTCTGCTCCAAGAGCCTCCACAGAGCTTGGTAGTGTTCATTCAGGAAGACCGAGGAGGGCGCAAAGTGAACCTTGCCCTCTGCTGGGAGGCCTTTGATGCAGACCTTGACAAAGGAAATGGAGAAAAAAAAGGTATGTGGAACAAGTCAAGATAAATCTTTGAAATAATTTGCTCAAACTGATATGTCAATGACACTTTGACCCAACTTTGTTTCCCGTCACCGTATTCCTACATAGTTATTGCTTTTGCTGTACAGCAATTCCTTGCCATGTCACACTTTGCAGCTTCTCTCGTACGTTTTTGTCAAAAATGTATAAACCATGAGGTTTTGTGGATGAATAAAGACAATTACGAGTAAAAATATGCATATTTGGCCTAAGTCAAGGATTTCAAGGCACAAAAATGTCAAATTTAACTTAAATTTAAAAATAAATGAATTCAGAAGATGCATTTTAACAGAATTCTCAAGAGCCGGAATGTACCTATTTTCCGCGTGAGATCCCAACCTTTGTACATAATGTAAATGTGAGTTTGGTCTGCTTTCATTCAATGACTGACTAAAAACCAGATCCACTGGAAGATGGGATTGGAAGCCAAACATGAGCTCATAAGATCCTGTCTTTGTGTAATTATGTGCACGAGAAGCTTTACTAAATTTTTCCAATGGGGTGTTCCTAACATGTCCAGTAAAGTTCCGTTGAACCATTTAACAGGGTTTCCTCTGGGATGGTAAGGAGTGATCCTTACCTTGTGGATGCTTGTCATTTCAGTTCTCAAGTGGTTCTAGATTGAAAGTCAGGGTCTTGATCACTGTGAAGCCTTTCCCGTATGGTCGACGGGATTGACCATAAGCATTATTGTTTTGCTCCCCAACTCTGTATACAATTTTAAAAGAGAAGGTAGATAAGGCAGAACGCCATCTGTAGCTAGAGCCAAGTGAACCCAGTCTGTTACAACATTGAAGTGACTCGCAAAGTTTTTTCTGTGACTGCCCATTTTAGAGCGACAATTTCCAGTTTATGCTCGGCGTACTTGGGTTTCACTCCTGGAGAGACTTCAACTGGCGTTTGCTACAACCATGTTCCTGATAAAAGACCGCACCCAAGCCGGCATCTCTGTAGAGGATGAACGGTTTCCAAGGGTCTGCAAATGTCAAAACAGCATCTGAAATCAGTTTGTCAATGATAAACTCAAAGGCTTTTTGACACAATAGGCTCCAACATCCTCCAAATTGTTCTTCTGCAGAATAGCCTTGTACAAAACGGTCATAGTAGCCAGCAAAACCGAGGAAAGATTTTAAGTCCTTCAGGTTCCATGACATTTTTCACTTTGTAGTGAACATGGGTCCAAATAGCAATCTGACTGCAGGGTGACTCTGAAATAATAATTATCTGAACTCTAGGCTTTGGTCGGTTGAAAACTGATAAAAACCAGAGGCAGCAGGCTGGAAGGACCGATCCGAGTTAGACTCAAAATGCTTGTAGTAGGCGACATCAAACGTGTTGGTGCCAACCAGAACTAGGGGTTGTTGAGAATGTTTGACGTCTGGATCAACAAGAGTCAAAGGTGTCCATTTCAATAATTGAACAAGAAAATCAAATGCATTTCTATGTATCCCAGGTAGGATACAGCTTGTCCATTGGCTGCTTCTATTTCCGGTAAGTAGATTAATGGTTTCCGTGGTCCTAAAGGTAAGTATTGTATTAGGAATTTGTTTTTTCTTTAGATCAACAAGATTAGGGTTAGCGGTGTTGACACAGGAGGAGGAACTATGTCCCTCACCACCTCTGAAGCAAAACCATGGTCTAGGCCTAGCTGCAGATTTAGGTGGCAGGTGATTCTGTCGTGGTGTTGATTTGGAATCTGCTGACTCTTTTCTGGACAGAAGGGCAGACATTGGGGCTCAGACCTTTAACTAGGTCAGCTTCGGGTGACAGCAAACTCTCAATGATACATCTGGTGACATACATTTGTGTCAGGATGAGGCCAGCAAGGAACAATTCAATTTGAGAACGCCAAGATTTGTAGTCCACTTCAGTATTTGGCTTTGGGCTCCTCCCTAAAAATCCATGCAGCTGAAGTGAATCGGGAACACTTAAATCTGTATCTCTGATGACATGTCCAGTAACATCCTTCAGGTGCCCAATCCCTGTGCTTTTTGCAGAACACCAGCCTGTCTCTGAGCTTTTTGTTGGAGAGAAGTGTCTTTCTTTGCTGCCCTTCTTGATACGGGGCCCTTTTCCAAAAGTATTTGCTTCACTGTGCGAGCAGATGCACTCACACCTGCCTGCTGTCATTTCTGAGCAAGCGCTGCACTGTTGGTGCCCTGATCCCACAGCTGAATCAACTTTGGAGGACTGTTCCGACTGGACTTTTAGTTTTTCGTGAACTGGTTGAATTAGTTGCAATCTTGGAAGCAGGAATATCTTTACCTATGAAGCCCTTTTCGTGCCAAGCTATAAAAGGCATGTGTTTCCTGTAACCGTGGTTAACAGAGGGGAAAAACAACCATTTGAAGCAGAACCCTCCTTTTAAAGGTTCCTATCTGTTATTGTCACTCAGTCCGCATGACAGAGTCATATCCATATCCTTGTCAACATTTGCACCCATGTTACCAAGAGGATCACTAACATGATGTCAGCTGGTAATTTTGTGACAGGGCTGAAATGCAGTGGAAATGGTGTTTCCACAGCATTCCCGCCCATCTTCCATCCATCCATTTTCTATACCGCTTATCCTCATTAGGGTCACGGGGATGCTGGAGCCTATCCCAGCAGACTTTGGGCGAGAGGCGGGGTACACCCTGGACTGGTCGCCAGTCAATCGCAGGGCACTCCCGCCCATCTTATGAGGCATAACATACTCCATAACAATTTGGAGTATGTGCAAAATGCTGTTATAAAACATGAAGCAGCAGTCAAAAGGTGTACCCGGGGGGGGGGCAGACAGGAAGTGACGACACAGGTTCAGAGTTGCGGTGGTGTGGGTTTTGGATGCTACAGTATCCCGTGTTAGGCATTATTGCATCTGTTGTGAAGTAATTCAAACAATATTTTTATTTTCTATTATTTTCGCTTATCCTCTTTAGGGTCGCGGGTATGCTGCGAACTATCCCAGCTGGCTTTGGGCGAGTGGCGGTACACCCTGGACTGGTCGTCAGGCAATCACAGGGCACATACAGACAAACATTCACATCTATGGACAATTTTAGGGTATCGAATTAACCTAACATGCATGTTTTTGGAATGTGGGAGGAAACCAGAGTACCCGGAGAAAACCCACACACGCACTCCACACAGAGATGCCCATTCGAACCCAGGTCTTCCAGATCTCCTGACTGTGTGGCCAACGTGCTAACCACTCGACCACCGTGCGGCCCACTATATATGTAGTATATATACAATAAAATATATACACTATAAAAATATATACTATAAAAATAGTATATATTTATACTGTATATTTTACTTATTTTTTATGCTTGAAAATGCTTGATTTAGGCAAAAAAATACCTAACATTTACATACATGTGCATATTTTTCGACTAATAATAGGCCTTATTTTTTATTATTACCGTATACGTTCATTTATTTTGTAAAAACTGTGATAGAGTGAAGCTTTCTGGAAATTCTAGTGGCAAAAGATTACTGCCTTGGCTTATTCCAGCTCTATGTGCTCACCTTGAGAGAACCGCCAACATGTTGCCGCTGCATTGCAACACTCAGAAGAGCGTGTTGCAAACGTACAAGACGTGCAGAAGAGCGGGACACCAGGTTGTGGGCCTTGACTAAGTTTCCTTCTTCTTCCTCTTCATCCTCAGTATCATCTTGACTTTGGCCAGGAAACAGCCATCTCATACGTGGATTAAAAGTGCTTCTGAGTAAACGAGAGATGGTCCTCTGTGACCATGAACCTGAGGGGTACACATTCAACAGGATGTGATGAGGCTCAAAAAGACAAAGAGTTGGGAACGAGTTATTGATCATATCATTCACACATGCGGTAAATACCGAATCATATCATCATCCCCCCTATTGCTTTGACGCCGCATACTGTGCTTGCAAGCTTTATCAGCCAAAATGAATGACATTAATAACTTTGTGTTTTATATACAGTTGCTATATAGACTATCAGTTTAGAGGGAGTACAAACAACATGTCTGTCAGACATCATGTGATCCATTCTGACCAGTGTATACAAGTGCAAAGAGTAAATATTACACGGTACCATTTGTGTGCTGCTCTTCTGTTGCTGTACCAGATGTGCACGCCTTCTGAAAGATCAATAAAAAATGACAACTCCGTCAAGTGTAATTGTGTTTTTTCAGATTAAAATTCCCAATACAAGAAATCATTTGACGAATCCAAAACTCATACAGCACTACTATTGTAGTGGTCAGTCAGTTAATGTGGAGGTAGTGTCAATTTGTCTTCATTTGCAATTTGGAAGGTAATGGGCAGCAAGAATTTATAGCCAACTACACAATCACGTTGCATTTGCCAAGGCCTACATCTTGCAGAAAAGATGGACAGTGGAAAAGTGGCAACAGGTTGATTTTTCTGATGAATAATCCATTAAACCGCATGCCAGTCGGCAGAAATGCTGCAAAAGACCCTCTGGAACTCGCATGAACCTAATAGTCACCCACACAACAGTCAAGTTCAGTGGAGGAATATCATGGCCTTGGATTACATCCAGGATGGGAGCGTGCAAGAGATCGGGAGTGTGCACAGCAGATGGCAACATCGCCACTCCATGCTGCCTATCATCTTCCATATCATCAGCATGCTGCCGCTCCTTGCCGCCTCCTCCCATTTTCTATGCCGCTTCCCCTCATCAGGGTCGAGGGGATGCTGGAGCCTATTGCAGCTAACAGTGGACAAGAGGCGGGGTAAGAGGCTTAATTAAATCATAAAACTCAGTGAATGATACAAGCCATTATTTTGCTGTAATGAGCATAATTCATAGACTTCTGCCTTTCATATAAGCCATTTCTGAATCCAAACGAGCAACTAAAAGTGAAATTATTATTTATTGTTCCTTCAACGTGAACAAGCCTTTTGTAAATCACTGTAGGTCTGCTTTCGTGGATGAGGAAGGATATTGATATAAATATTCAGAAGGCTGAAATCAGAGGTTATTTGCATTTTTAAATAAAATAAAAAAAAAACTATGAATGGAATACCAAAATAGTTGACAGTTAATTTGATATTCAATGTTGCAGTAATTCCATTTATTCCACAAATAAACCACTCAGTGTTGTCAAAACAACCAACCTTCTCCCCTTCTGAAGATGCAGACTCCCCTGAAAGAAACGAGAAATTAAAAAAGAGAGACAAAGAATGTGAATCATCACATGCGAAAGCGAGACGAGAAGTCTTCATTCAAAAAGCTGCTATGAGCACAGCCTGAAATGCGTTATATACTTATATAAGTTATATATATATATTTATATAAGTTATATATGCGAAATATTTCCTCATGAAATGCTATATGAGATTTTGGATGAAACTTCTTGGGTGACATCCCGGGGTGTTCCATGATATCCTACAAGCCAATGTTGGGATCATACCAGGGATTTTGTTTTCGTCACTGCAAAACCAAAACAATAAAAAAAAAAAATAATAATAATAATAATAATGACCAGAAGGATTTTGTTTGGTAACTAAACTTCCTGGGTGCCAAATGTAAATTGTGTTCAAACAACAAAAAAGACTATATATGTCTAAACGGCTGGCAACAGTGAGGACACCCTTGAGTTAAAATGTAGTAATTGGGCCCATATCGCATTTTTCTTAGGTGTGATTGGGGAACAGGTCTGTACTGCATCTACAATATGTATCACCTCTGGTTATACTGCAGAAGCTTCTTGTCTTCACTTATACAGTGGTGTGAAAAACTATCTGCCCCCTTCCTGACTTTTTATTCTTTTGCATGTTTGTTACACTTAAATGTTTCTGCTCATTAAAAATAGTTAACTTTTAGTCAAATATAACATAATTGAACACAAACTGCAGTTTTTAAATTAAGGTTTACGTTATTAAGGGAGGGAAAAAACTCCAAATCTGCATGGCCCTGTGTGATGTCCGGCCATCTGTTGGTCAACTCAAGCTAAAGCCATCTTGGGTGCAGCAGCAGGACAATGACCCAAAACACAACAGCAAATCCACCTCTGAATGGCTGAAGAAAAACAAAATGAAGACTTTGGAGTGGCCTAGTCAAAGTCCTGACCTGAACCCCATTGAGATGCTGTGGCATGACCTTAAGAAGGCGCTTCATGCTAGAAAAGCCTCAAATAAAGCTGAATTACAACAATTCTGCAAAGATGAGTGGGCCAGAATTCCTCCAGAGCGTGTAAAAGACTTGTTGCAAGTTATGGCAAACGTTTGATTGCAGTTATTGCTGCTAAGG
>QODF01000456.1:9036-103884 GCA_024372805.1 Oostethus manadensis | reverse complement strand
TTCTTCTTCTTCTTCTTCGGGGGGTTTGCTGCTGCACTGCTGCCACCTTTTGGAGTCACTTGACTATTGCAACGAAGTTGACCAAAAAACTAAGCACCCAAGCAGACTTGTTGGCAACCTACCGTGTATGTTTATGTATATTACTATTCAGTTTTACTTGACTATTTCGTTTGTTAAATCTGAAATAGGAAACAATGTATGCATTACATGATACTTAAGAACCAGGCTTTGACAGTCAGGTTTGGGTAGCATGTTGGCCTCACAGTCAGGTTCTGGGTTCGAATCTCCTTTGGGCATCTCTGTGTGGAGATTGCATGTTCTCCCCGTGCGTGTGAGGTTAACTGCCGAATGGGAGTGTGAATGGTTGTATGTCTTTGTCTATATGTGCCCAGCGATTGACTGGTGACCAGTCCAGGGTGTACCCCGCCTCCCGCCCAAAGTCAGCTGGGATAGGCTCCAGCATACCGGCGACCCTAATATAAGCGGTATAGAAAATGAATGAATTATATGTTTTGTGTATTATATGACTGAACGGTGGCACAAAATAAGGAACCATTTCCACTTTCTTATGATTTATTGTGATGTGCATTATTGAGAAAAGATCTATTCTTTAAACAAGATCAGAGTGAATGACACTTGAGCAGAGAATAAATAAATACGCGTTTGAGCAACCATAATTGAACATCTCTGCAATTGAACCAATGTGAAAACGCAAAGGGTACGATAACGAGGCTTTTTCTAGGGTCAGAGGGTGAGCCTACGGAGCCTGCGTGGTTCCTAAGCCAACAGCGTTAGCATAAGCAGACAGCAAATTGACCGCCTGTTTGGTTTCCAGGGTGAGTCTGGCTTCACGAAGCCAGTCCTCCACCACTCTCCTGGCCTCTCCTGTCAGCTGGTTGAGCAGTTTAGCTGCCAACTCCAGATCACCATGCTCCAGGCAGTAGCTGGCATACGACAGCAGTTTGAACGGGTCTAAATCCTCATTGCTTAGCTGGGTGGGGGGGACTTCCTGCTTGTCCTCAAACAGCAGTGCAGCTTGCAGGTAGGACAGGACGTACTGGTACAAAGAGTTGTGAGATTCGTCGATCAGCGCGACCCTGCGAACCAGCGAGCGCAGACCATAGAAGCGCGCTCGAAGAGAGGCCTCGCTGTAGATGCCGCGCTGCAGAGATTCTTGCGGAAGCGCTGAAGCCAGGGCCAAGGCAAAGGTGTTGTCATGGCAACTGTCACGCACCGCCTGAGCGGCCCCCTCTAGTGGCTGTGTGGGGGAGGCAGGGTCTGCTGTATTCAAGGTGTAGTTGAGAGCCTCCACACTGAGCCACAACTGGTGGGCTTTACGAGCCTCCTCCTCTGCAACCACGTGACCTGCACACGCATCAAACATCATCTTTAATAAGGCAAAACTGACAAACAACAAGCTAGCAAGAAGGAATTAACACCTGCGAGGTAGATGGGTTACCTAAGACAGATTTATCAACATTATTGGAGAGAAATGGGACTTTTGTGTACATAAAAACTATTTTATATTTTACTTGGGAGCAATGGGAGCAAAAAACAAAGTGCTATGTTTACATTTTTGTTGAGTGTAAATAATGGTGCGGTATCGTGTTTTACTTTAATGAGGTTACTATAAGCAAATACAGTGGCGTGAAAAACTATTTGCCCCCTTCCTGACTTTTTATTCTTTTGCATGTTTGTCACACAAAATGTTTCTGATCATCAAACATATTTTAATATTAGTCAAAGATAACACAAGTAAACACAAAATGCAGTTTTTAAATGAATGTTTTTATTATTTAGGGAGAAAAAAATCCAAACCCACATAGCCCTGTGTGAAAAAGTAATTGCCCCTGCACCTAATAACTGGTTGGGCACCCTTAGCAGCAATAACTGCAATCAAACGTTTGCCATAACTTGCAACAAGTCTTTTACACGCTCTGGAGGAATTTTGGCCCACTCATCTTTGCACAATTGTTGTCATTCAGCTTTATTTGAGGCTTTTCTAGCATGAAGCGCCTTCTTAAGGTCATGCCACAGCATCTCCATGGGATTCAGGTCAGGACTTTGACTAGGCCACTCCGACGTCTTCATTTTGTTTTTCTTCAGCCATTCAGAGGTGGATTTGCTGGTGTGTTTTGGGTCATTGTCCTGCTGCAGCACCCAAGATGGCTTTAGCTTGAGTTGACCAACAGATGGCCGGACATTCTCCTTCAGGATTTTTTGGTAGACAGTAGAATTCATGCTTCCATCTATCACAGCAGGCCTTCCAGGTCCTGAAGCAGCAAAACAACCCCAGACCTTCACACTACCACCACCATATTTTACTGTCGCTATGATGTTCTTTTTATGAAATGCTGTGTTGCTTTTACGCCAGATGTAACGGGACACGCACCTTCCAAAAAGTTCAACTTTTGTCTCGTCAGTCCACAAGATATTTTCCCAAAAGTCTTGGCAGTCATTGAGATGTTTTTTTTTAGCAAAATGAAGACGAGCCTTAATGTTCTTTTTGCTTAATAGTGGTTTGCGTCTTGGAACTCTGCCATGCAGACCATTTTTGCCCAGTCTCTTTCTTATGGTGGAGTCGTGAACACTGCCCTTAATTGAGGTAAGTGAGGCCTGCAGTTCTTTAGATGTTGCCCTGGGATCTTTTGTGACCTCTTGGATGAGTTGTATCTGCGCTCTTGGGATAATTTGGGGCAACCGGCCACTCCTGGGAAGGTTCACCACTGTTCCATGTTTTTGCCATTTGTGGATAATGGCTCTCACTGTGGTTCGCTGGAGTCCCAAAGCTTTAGAAATGGCTTTATAACCTTTACCAGACTGATAGATCTTAATTACTTTTGTTCCTGAATTTCTTTGGATCTTGGCATGATGTCTAGCTTTTGAGGTGCTTTTGGTCTACTTCTCTGTGTCAGGTAGCTCCTGTTTAAGTGATTTCTTGATTGAAACAGGTGTGGCAGTAATCAGGCCTGGGGGTGGCTACAGGAATTGAACTCAGGTCTGATAAACCACAGTTAAGTTATTTTTTAACAAGGGGGGCAATCACTTTTTCAACTCAGGGCCAATGTAAACCTTAATTTAAAAACTACATTTTGTGTTCAATAATGTTATCTTTGACTAATAGATAACTATTTTTTATGAGCAGAAACATTTAAGTGTGACAAAGAATAAAAACTCAGCAAATAGTTTTTCACACCATTGTAAGTAGCAGGATGTATATATAAACTGTAGCTCATCAGGATGTAGATCATCAGCAATGACAGCTGATGATCTACACCAGGTGTGTCGAATTTGTGCCATGGAGGGCCAAGACACTGCAGGTTTTCTCTCCCACCGGTTTCTCCAGCAGGTGATTTTAATTGATGAGCTCCTTCCCTCAAATTGAAGGTGGTGTTGATCACTAAAATCACCGGCTTTGGTGTCTCGGCCCTCTGTGGCACCAGTTTGACACCCCTGATCTACATTATAATATAGTAAGACTACAGTGGTGCTTATTAAAATAAAATATCTAAAACATAATTTAAATGGCCCAGATTGTTTGTTGCAACGTACAATGTAAAGCAAAAGTAAACACAAAAGAAGTATTTGATCCCCTGTTGCTTTAGTAAGTATACCACTTTACACATTAACAGTAAAGTCGTCCCTCGTCGCTTTGAATTTCACGGCTTCACTAGCAGTTCACTAAAAGTACATAAATGAATCATCGCTGTTTCATGATTGAATACATGTACAGCACTCTAAGCGAGAGCCTAGCCACGCTGCAGAGGCATTTCCGCCTCTTGTACCCACAATCTTGTCCTTTGGTCCCTACCAAAAGCTCATGACCATAGGTGAAGGTAGGAACGTTGATGGACTGGTAAATGGAGAGCTTTGCCTTCTGGCTAACCACAACGGACCAATACAAAGTCTGCATCACTGCAGACGCCGCACCAATCTGGCTGCCCATCTCGGTTTCAGTACTTCATCTGCTCCACTTGAGGCAGGGTCTCATCCCTCGCCTGGAGATGGCACTCCACTATTTTCCAGGTGCTTACATGGGTGAGCCGACTTCAGGCCAGAGGTGGGGTACACCCATGACTGGTAGCCAGCCAGTTGCAGGGCACATATAGAAAACAACCATTCATACTTATGGGCAATTTGGTAACCACTATGCCACTAGGCTGTGTGTGAGTCCCATATTTTATCTTAATTTCTGATATTTTTGGTACTTTCCCATACATATCAAATCATTATTTAAGTAATTAATAAATTATATGATTTAATTCAACACAAACTGGTTTGACCTTGAAGTTACTGAGTGACTTTTGAGGAATAGTCGTCTTTCCATTTTGGTTGAATTGTTAATGTTACAACCTTGGGAATGTTTAGATTTAAGATTAAGGTAAGATTGTATTTTACTTCCAGCACAAAGTGTGTAGATGAGTGTTTAGCTTCTTACTGTCGATGGCCTCCTCCACTCCCTTGAGTCTTGCATAGGCAGTGTTCATATCCAGAGTGAAGTTATCCAGCTGCTCCTGGCTCAGCTGACGGTATCGAGTCTCTTGTTCCAACAACTTACTGTTTAGTACCTAAAGACAGCACAGGAGATTTTAGTGGACATGCTGACCTGACAGGGAGGTCCCAGGAGTCTTGTGTTTACTGCTAGCAGAAAGGAAGCTAAATTGCTAGTCAATAAGTATTGTTGTAACTCAAGCTCAGGAAAACACTGCCCCCTAGCGTTTTGGCAAAAAGAAAATGTATATATTGTCACGTGCTTTTGGATGTGAGGCCTAAGGTAAACGTTTCAGAGAGAGAATAATCAGTGTATGGACACAGAATGGAGGGAGATACAAAAATGGAGCCGGAAGAAGTTGCTGGAGAAATGTAAACAAAGAAGTTGGTCACTAAATGTACCTAAACGTGTATAAAAAATGTATACTTGTGGGTTAATGCATGCAGGAGTGATGTGTAGCTAAAAGACCTGCTCAGCTTCAGCTTTCAGTTCCTGCTCCTGCACTTTGAGAACATCTTGGACGTGGTCTGTGTGGGCAGCTGCCTGGCGCCGAAGTTGAGTCCTCATCTCTGCCTCCATCACTTCCCTCAATTCAGCCAGCTGCACAAACAATGCCAAGCTTTTATGGCATGACAATGAATGACTCTCTTATCACGCTACCTTCCTCTCCTGTTCCAGCCTGGCCTCCTCCTTCATATGCTGTAGGGACGTGTTCACACTTTCTTCATGGGCTTTCAGGTGCTCCACCTTCTGTTGCTCCAGAGCTGCATCGATGTGGATCTGCTCTCTCACTCTCTGCTCAGCCAGCTCTCGGTTGAGCTGGTCAATGCGACGGTGTGCATGGGCGATCAGCGCATTCAGGTCATCAGCTGACAGCTTTCCAGCTAACACACAAGAGACACAAGTTACAGTAATCCCCCGTTCAGACACGACTGACATGTGAATTTCCGCAAAATAGGATTTCTTATTTATAAATCATATATTTGGTTAATTAGAGCATAGAAAACCTGTTTGCAACCTTCTACATACAAGTTTTAACTTTCATTAGAGCCCTCTAGACGTAAAATAACAACCCTATAGTTTCACATTTACACTCGGATTACCCAAAATAGTAAACATAATAATAGAAAATAAGCCGTTTAAAACAACAAGGCTTTATGGTTTTATATACATGCTGTGACAACATGTAATACTTACAATATTTTGTCATATTTTCGTCATTTTAAGCATTTGTCCTTTGTGGGCGCATCAATGTCACATTGCAACATAGAAACAATGTTACATCAAGAGTTAACCTTTCCAAACTCAAAGATAAAAACACAGCAGCAGTGGCGGCAGCTCCAATGCCTTACGGGAGTAGCCTGAGGCATTGTGAACGCGACGCTGACGTACTGTGAGCGAGTGTGTGGTGAAGCTAGTTACAAGCTGGCTAGCAGGTGTGGTGTGGCAAGGTGTTAGTATGCAAAGAATGTAGTTCTTCGGTATAACAATGTTAGTAACAATAATAATAACAATGTTGCTGTAGCTTTGTTAATATGCAGGTCACATTATGTAGATGGGGCGTTTACAGGTGGAATAGGTGCAATTATCCGGTCTCTTTTTATCTGTTTTAACACAGACTAGAGAGAGACATACGTGTTCCTATCTCGCACAATGATTGTGGATGACGGGCAAAAGTAAAAAAATGTGCAGTTTCCATTAAATACATTATATAAGAGCTCATAGGGAATGTCAAAACAATGCAAGTCAGCAATATAATTGTCATAATATGGCATATACTTTATATATAGCAAATTCCTGCATATTTACAGTTCAGCATTTGCAGCCCTAAACATTTGGATTTAACAAAACACTTATTTTAGATTGCGGGAAAACACACCAATTTGTATTTGCCTTTTCAAAAATAGGCAGGTTTTTTTGTTTGTTTAGCGGGAAACCCCTCTCGTTTACTGCAAGTAAGTAATCATTTAGAAATCCAGTAATCCCTTGCCACTTTTCATTTAAAATTTCACAGATTCATTGACAAAAACAAAAATACAGTTACATTAATTAATGAACTATTGCTGTTTCATGGTTGAAAGTGACCCATTATTAGACCATAAATATGCATATTTAAGCAGATTGTATGTATATTTTCCTAAATTAAGCAATTTTAAGCATTAAAATGGCTAAATGAAATCTAATACAAATGTAAGGCAATAAAAAGATACATTCAAAGACCTTGGTGTAAGTAATGCAAAGTAAATGTTATTGTAATAAGACAATAGCCACTGCAGGAAGTACTGAACAGAAGAGGAAGTACAAAAAGAACAAGGAACTTAACCAATGCTAACAATTTATATTTATATATATTTATTATATCTCATCTTATATAATAATACCACTTTTTATGTCTACTTTATTAAGTAATTTGAGTGTAAAGGTGACTTTTTTTTGTTGCTGCTGTTTTGTTTTTTTACATATATTAGTTTGTACATTGTAAAATTGCATATGTCTGTTAATACGCTGTATTATCTTGGGATTTTCTTATAGTTTAAACAGGGTTAGGCGTAAAAAGAATCTGTTACTTCAGCCTAAACCCTTTCAGTCATGAGAGGATTATTATGTATGTATACATGTATTTGATGGTGTGCATTTTGTTTGAAATGACCGAATAAAACTACTACTACTACTACGTGTATTATTTCATGTCAAGAGGTCTCTGATAATAATTAAAAAAAACATATGTTTAAAGTCGTAAACAGATTTATATTGTTTATTTTCACTGTGCTGCTCTGCCACGTTCCAACTTGATTCCCTGCCAGCATTAAACTATTTCATCAATGATGTTTATCTACTTGGCATTTACGCTCAGCCTGTACAGTCAAACCCATGGAAGGACAGCAACGTCTATACTAATCAACATTACGGCTACTAGAAGTTAAAGTATGAAAGTGTGGTCTTACTGAGTCCCTTCCAGTTGGCTTGAATCTCTGGAGTAAGGCTGCTCACTTCTTTCTGAAACTGCAGCTTGGCTTCCTGAACCAGTTGACTGTACTGAGACACAATCTTAGCTTCCGTCTCAGCAGACTGCACCTAAAAAAAACACACAAAATATGACATTGTGACCGGATCGCCAACTTGGCAGGGTGGAAAAAGAAAAAGAAACTAGACAACATTCTTCTTCTTTTATAATTATGATTGCATTTTCTTTTAAAAAGCCTCAAATGGTCCCCCTTCTTTTTAATACAGTCAAACCTCGTTTTTGTGCACCCCACTTTTTGTATGAGTAGTTTCTCAAAGTGAATCACCACCTTATTGTGGTGGAGGGTTTTGAGTGCCCGAGTGATCCTACAAACTATGTTGTCGGGAGCTTTATGCCCCTGGTAGGGTCTCCCAAGGCAAACAGGTTCTAGGTGACGGGCCAGACTAAGAGTGATTCAGAAGACCCTAATGACGAATATCAAGAGGAGTGACCGCACCTCGCCCGGACGTGGGACACCGGGGCCTCACCCTGGAGCCAGGCTTGGGGGCGGGGCTTGCAGGCGAACGTCTGGTGGCCAGGCCTTCACCCGTGGGGCCTGGCCTCCCTAGCCCGAATCAGGAACACGGAACTCCCTCCCACAGACCCACCACCTGCAGGAGTAAGCATAAGGGTCCGGTGCAATGCGATTTGGGCAGTGGTCGAGGGCGGGTGTCCGGGCGACCTGGTCTTCGGCGGCCAAATCTGGTTCTTGGGACATAGAATGTCACTTCTCTGGTGGGGAAGGAGCTTGTGGAAGAGGCGGGGACATTCCGACTAGATATAGTCGGATTCACCTCAACCCCCAGTTTGGGCTCTGGAACCAAATTCCTTGAGAGAGGCTGGACCTTGTTCTTCTCTGGAGTTGCTGCAGGGGAGAGGCGGCGAGCTGGGGTGTGCTTATTAATAGACCCCTGGCTTGGTGCCTCTGTGCTGGAGTCACCCCCGGTGAACGAGAGGGTTATTTCCCTACGCCTTCGGGCTGGTGAAAAGGGTCCTGACTGTGGTTTGTGCGTACGCGCCGAATGGCAGTTCAGAGTACCCAGCCTTCTTGGAGTCTATCAGAGGGGTTCTGGAGAGCACCCCAGTTGGGCTGCTGTCAAGCTGAAGAAGGAGTCCTATCAAGTATGGATGGCTTGCGGGACTCCCGAAGCAGCTGCCAGTACCTGCAGGCCAAGCGGCACGTGGATTCGGCGGTGGTCAAGGCAAAAACTTGGGTGTAGGAGGAGTTCGGTGAAGCTATGGAGCACGACTTTCGGCCGGCCTCGAAGAGGTTCTGGCAAACCGTCCGACACCTCAGAAAGGGGAAGCAGCCTCCAGTTCACACGGTTTACAGTGCGAACAGGGGCTTGCTGACCTCGACTGATGATATAGTTGGTCGGTGGAAGGAATACTTTGAGGCCCTTCTCAATCCCACTGATATACCTTCCGTAGAGGAAGCAGAGTCTGAGGATACGTACGTGGACAGTTCTTTCACCTGAGATAATTGGGGTAGTTTAAACACTCCCCAATGGCAAGGCTCCTGGGGTAGACGAGGTTCAACTATAGGGGGATCACACTCCTCAGCCTCCCTAGGAAAGTCTACTCCAGGGTGCTGGAGAGAAGGGTACGACCGTTAGTCGAACCTTGTTTACAGGAGCTGCAATGTGGTTTTCGTCCCGGCCGGGGAACACTGGACCAGCTCTAGACCCTTGCAAGGGTACTGGAGGGTATGTGGGAGTTTGCCCAACCGGTCTACATGTGCTTTGTAGACCTGGAAAAGGCATTCGACCGTGTCCCTCGTGGTGTCCTGTGGAGGGTGCTCCGGGAGTACGGGATTGGTGGCCGGCTACTACGTGCCATTCGGTCCTTGTACAATCGAAGCAGGAGCCTGGTTCGCATTGCCAGCAACGTTGGCCTCCGCCAAGGCTGCCCTTTGTCACCGATTCTGTTCATAATCTTCATGGACACAATTTCTAGGTGCAGTCAAGGCGTTGAGGAAGTCCAGATTGGTGCCCTTAGGATCTCGTCTCTGCTATTTCCAGACGATGTGGTCCTTATGGCCTCATCAGGCTGTGACCTTCAGCGTTTACTGGAGCAGTTTGCAGCTGAGTGTGAAGCTTCTGGGATGAGACTCAGCACCTCCAAATCCGAGGCCATGGTTCTCAGTCAGAAACGGGTGGACTGTACCCTCCGGGTTGGGAGTAAGGTCTTGCCTCAGGTGGAAGGCAAAGCTCTTTGTTTACCAATCGATCTACGTTCCCACCCTCACCTATGGTCATGAATTATGGGTCATGACCAAAAGAATGAGATCGCGGATACAAGCGGCGGAAATGAGTTTCCTCCGTAGGGTGGCTGGACTCACCCTAAGAGATAGGGTGAGGAGCTCAGCCATCCGGGAGGAGCTCAGAGTAGAGCCGCTGCTCCTTCACATCAAGAGGAGCCAGTTGAGGTGGCTCGAGCATTTTGTCCGGATGCCTTCCAGGGCGCCTCCCTGGTGAGGTGTTTCAGGCATGCCCAGCCAGAAGTTTGGACGACCCTACTGAGACTGCTGCCCCTACGACCCGGACCCGGATAAGCAGAAGAGAATACAATGGAATGGAATAGTTTCTCAATAAAAATGTTCGCTAAAAGCTACCCTGAGGTTTTGTACAATATTGACCATAACAAAGCACTTGACGCACTTTTGACTGTGCTCACTGTACGCAACTTTTTTTATTGTATGACTGCCATTGGGCTATAGAAGGCAGTGGTGTTCAGCATGCTGGTTAGAGCAAGCATTTGGAGTCAGGTGCGTATTATAAGAAAACTAGCAAGTGGAGTCTGCTCGAAGGACTGAGTCTAAAAAAAAAAAGTGCTCTGTGTTAACATGCAAATAAATGGCCACGCCATACAATACTTTTAGGGTAGGATGAATCATTTCACATGGTTATAGATCAATTTGTAGTGTGATTTTGAATATATCTATATTTTTTAAACTCTAGCAGTAGTAATTTATTGATGGTCCCTTGTAACAACCAGCAGTGATGGGAATCTACTGTGTAACTACGAAGCAGAATATTTAGTGTCCAACGTGAAACTAACTTTAACCACGGTACAACGCGACATGTCTGCATGGTGGTGGTGCATTTTCTTCTTCATACTGGGGGCGGGTGTCGAGTGGCACCAGTTTTGAGGCACATCAACCACATTTACCGTGACCCAGAGTTACGGCAACCATATTGGCCCGATCTTGTGGCAGAAGCCGATCTTTTCCGATCTCCAAATATAGCGGATCGGCAGCCGATTGTGACTACTAATGAAACAAGGCAAAGCCGAGCTGCCAGCATTTTCATTTTCAAGTGCTTACATGTGTCATTTCTGCTATTGACCTAGGGTCCTATTTTACCATGCACATTAGCGAGAAAAAAGCGAGAAAAAGTGCCCAGCTATGCGGATTCTGTCTGAGCGGGATTCTCCCCCTTTTACTTTAGTCTGTCATTGCGCACTTTCATTCCCTTTCAAATCTGATCTTGTGCATATTGTCCCTGTGTATTACCCCCGTTGCCTTAAGCACTCTTGTCCCGGCATACTTTTTTTCCCGGCATGTTTTTGGAATGTCAGGAGGAAAACGGAGTACCCGGAGAAAACCCACACGCACTGGAAGAACATGCAAACTCCACACAGAGATGCCCAACGGAGAGTCGAACCCTGAACCTCCTGACTGTGAGGCCAATCTACTGCAACATTCATTCTTCTGAAATGAACACAAATCGTGCAGTGATAATTATTTTTCAGCCAGTAATGCGATCACTTCAATTGCTAGGTACAGTGCGTGCGTGTGTGTGTGTGTGTGTGTGTGTGTGTGTGTGTGTGCATGTCCACAAAGCCTGCCTGGCTTACGTTTGTACAGAGAACAGTGAAGCAAATTTCAGCCATTGCAGTATGTCATTCGCGGTCTGACAATTGAAACTATGCGACTAACCAAATGTACATATTGTAGCGACTGTCAGACGCTATAAAAAGAACAAGCAGGTGATTAAGGTAATCAAGCAATAACTGCTTTATTTACGTACGTAGCCAGCAGAAAACGAGCACAATGTAGAGGACACGCCAATGAGAAAAAAGGCCCCTTAGTTTGTGTGTTTTGTGGTTAGGTTGTCCTTTCAAACTCGGTGGTGAGTTGGAAAGGGTATGGGATTGAGTGCATGTTGCAAAGTCTTTCAATCAAGCTTACCCTACTGAGTACTTTATCCAAGTCCACCGCCATCTTGTGGAGATTCTCCTCTGCCGCTAAGACGAGTGGGCGCACAGCAGGGACATTCGTCTCCTTGGATTTGACAATGACAGACTTGAGACTGCCCAACGACTCACTAAGGTGAGAGACAAATGAAATATACGTCACTATCAAAAATTTACGCACAACGGTGTTAAAAAGTGTTTGTCCCCTTCCTAATTTGTCACATTAGAATGTTTTTTATCATCAAACAAGTTTACATATTAGTCAATGTCAACACAACTGAACGCAAATGCTATTATTTAAAATAAACTTTTTTTTATTTAAGGAGAAAAATTAAAACCTGCCATTAGAGCTGCAACGCTTAATCGATGAATCGATTATTAATCGATTATCCAAATAATTGACAACTGTTTTGGTAATTAATTGAACGTTTCATTTAAAAATGTACTATAAATATCCTGATTTTAGACACTCTAATATACTATTTTTAATATCCTTAGAGATCCATGAAAGCAGACATATTATCTTTCACCGTTGCGGATAGCGAAAGAACTATCAACCTTTTGCCTATTTTTGATATCTTTCAAAACAAACCACTGCAGAGATGTGTGCATGGAGCGTGTGTAAAAGCATTTCCACGTGAACTAAATCCCATACTTGTACTTGTATTTAGGAAAACGTCTACATTTCTGCACTCTCTCCATTATCTTTTACCATGCATACACACAACACCTACTGGTAGAACAGTGAAACTGCAGTAGAGTGTTTGTGATGTTTGTCAACTGATGGTTTATACTTTACTACTTCAATTTTGGGGACTGAGATCTTCCTCTTTGCTATGATTTCTGGTGGGAAAACGTCCATTCATGCATTCTTAAAGGGATTACTGCAAAGAAGGGAAAATTAAAAATGTCTTTTTAAAAATCTGATTAATCGATAAAATAAATCGACCGATTCATCGATTATGAAAATAATCGTTAGTTGCATCCCTACCTGCCATTATCCACAAATGGCAAAAACATGGAACAGTGGTGAACCTTGCTAGGAGTGGCCGGCCGATCAGAGATGACGGATCCAAGGTGTCACAAAAGACTCCTTAACAACATCCAAATAATTGCAAGGCTCACTTGCCTCAGTTAAGGTCAGTGTTCATGACTCCGCCATAAGAAAGACACTGAGCAAAACCACTGCTGAATAAAAAGAACATTAAGGTTCATCTCAAATTTAAAAATTAAATATCTTTGCGATCCCAAAGACTTATGAGACAAAAGTTTAACTTTGAGGGTGTGTCCCATTACATTCGGCAGAAGAGTAAAATATGGTGGTGGCAGCGTGATGGTCTGGGGCTGTTTTTCTGCTTGCTGTGATAAATGCAACCATGAGTTCTGCTGTCTATCAACAAATCCCGAAGGAGAATGACTGACCGTCTGTTTGTGACCTCAAGCTGAAATCAACTTGGGTTCTGTAGCAGGACAATGATCCAAGACACACGAGCAAATCCGCCTCTGAGTGGCAGAAGAAAAACTTTGGCGTGGCCAAGTCAAAGTCCTGACCTGAATTCTATTGAGATGCTGCGGAATGACCTTAAAAAGGCGGTTCATGCTCAAAACCCCTCCAATGCGGCTGTATTATAACAATTCTGCAAAGCTGCGCGGGCCAAAATTCCTCTCCAATCACTTTTTCACACAGGGCCATGTAGGTTTGGATTTTTTTGCTTCTCTTGATAATAAAAAGTTTTGTTTAAAAACCGCATATTGTTCTCAGCTGTGCTGTCATTGACGAATAGTTACATTTGTTTGATGATCATGAAACATTCAAGTGTGACAAAGATGCAAAGAATAAGAAATCAGAAAACACTTTTTCCACACAATGCAAGTTAAAATGCAAATACTTGTTATGAACTACATAGTAGTATATCAATCATTGGTAACTAAACTCCACAATAACAAAGTTTGGTTGTTAAGACGCTAGCAGGAAAAAGAATCCAAAAATATCCCACAACAATCTTATATTAATTTATTCCAAAAACATCCTCTTACTTGGCTTTCAGCAGAGCGGTCCTGGCATCTTCTTCGGCAGATGTTCTATTGGCAAGACTAGCTTCCAGATCCTTCCACTGGGATGACTTCTCCTGAGGTGGAACCTGGATTGAAAAACATTTGCTTTTAATCAACACAAGAAGACAGAACACACAGTCAAGACCTGTGTCATGGGAAAGACCTACAAGCACGGATCAATGATGAAGGAAAGTTAACACTGATGATGCATCAGCAACAACCCGACAAAAGAAGGAGGCGTGGCCTGTACATCCATTTAGGACAGTATATTTTATACACTACAGGTCAAAAGTTTCAGAGCACCCCCATTTTCCAGTTATTTATTGAAATTCAAGTCGTTTCAAGTTCAAATAGTTTGAAATTGTAAAGGTAAGTGGTGATGCCAGATGTTTAAAAATAAATGAATAAATAAATAAAAGGCTACCCTAAACTGAAAAATAATATCTATTTCAGAATCATAAAAAAGGTGTGTTAGCAGGACCACAAAATGGGTCAACAATTTAAAGCTCTTCTGCAGAAATGGAAGTTCATCAAGCCATGGCAATTGGCGCAACTAATTCCTACAGGTGTTCCAAGTTCTGGGGTACTTACTGCCTCGTATATCTGCATGACAGCAGTGTTTGAAACACACTGTGGTATTACACACTCGTGGGCATCAGTGAACAGTATTGAACCGGAGAAAGTAAAGTGTTGCTACAAAAATGGCAAGACAAAAATGGAAATTAACAACGGAAGAGAGAGAGACCATCTTAACACTTAATAATGTATTTTTTTTCATCCAGAGAAATGGAGTGTTGTAAAACTAAGACCAGTAGTGTATATTTATTAACGGCCCCAAGACCTTTTTTTTTTTTTTTAATGACAAATCTTGTCATGTTTTAATCTCGCAAGATCGTGTGACAGCCCAAGTAGAAGTCCTTCCAATATCATCACAGTATCTTCCGAATGCCTAAAATTAACTAATAACGAACTAACAAGTAACTAATAACTGTATTTTAGTTCATTTTGCATTATTTTGGTTGTAAATGCTTAGTTTATGCACTTATCATTTAGCAATAATGGGCCACATTGAGCCATAAAACCGCATTATTTATTAATATATTTTTGTCAAACCGTAAAAGCATGAAGCAGTGAAATGTATGGAAGGACAAAAAGTTCATTGCAAAAAGGCTCTTTGTCACATGTAATACAAAGCTGAGATGCAGGCATTAACTATACACAACTTCTTAACATAGATACACAAGTTGGTTTATAAAATGCAAAATATCAAAATGACCCCAACATTCTTTGATTTTTCCGTATGTGGCCCTGTGTAGAAAAAGTTTGGACAGCAGGTCTAGAACATTTTTATGTAGAGCAACATATTTTTCTGAGAGTTATTTGCCATAAAATCCCATGTTGAACCTCAAATGACCTGTTCCCCGTTCACACCTAAGACCATGTAACAGCAATGAGTCACATGACACCAGGGCAGGGAAATGGCTAGTTGGCCGCAATTCAGTTTAACATAAGGGTGTACTTTTATATTGTATCACAGTATCATTTCATCTGTGTTGTAGCATGAAAATATATCACCACATGGTTCTCTCTGCTCCTAATTTTACAGGGCAAATGATCCTGATTATAACCACACAGAGAAGTAGATGCCAGATGGTGTACCTCTGCTTCCATGGCTTCCTTCAGTTTTTGTGTGTGTCTCGTAATGGCCTGAAGGGCGGCCTCCTGAGCACCAATGGCCTGCAGCGTAGCCTTAGCTGAGCTGGCTAGTGAGTCCTCCAGGTTAGCCAACACCACTGAAAAACCCGAAAACACACATCATGTATTGTTGCAGGCCTAAAGAATAGAACAAGCTGCATCGCACTGGTGGCTTACATGCAAGGATGTCCTGTTCTTTTTGGTCTTGTTGAGCCAGCCGAGCTGTCACCTCTTCTACAGGACGTTCTTTGATTGCTTCTACTGCAGCTAGAGACTCTGTTTCTGGACTCTGCTTATGCCCGTGACACTCTTTGCACTCCTCTAAATAGACACATCATCACTGAGCGATTGTGGCTTCGGTGCATACAGCAAACACTTCATGTGGCATTGGATAATGCTAATATTTAGACAGAATGTATCATAATATATGTAAGGAGTGTTTATGGTTCTGAGGTCCTACCCTTGACTGGTGACTTAGTGTCGCAAGGAGCAGGGACTGATGGAACTTCACTGATGGCTGAAATGATATGTGTCGCCTCCACAGAAGCCTCTGTGCAGAATACAAAACATATGAATGCATGAAATTCACATTTATGAGAGCGGGGATTCCTACTACCACTGCTAATACATCATCAAATACAAAGAGAAGAAATTGCTAGTAGGGATCCGTTTAGTAGGAAGCGCTAAAGAAATTGTATTGCTGGCAAAAATGTGTCGAAGAAATACAACAGTAAGCAAGTCTACGGGGACACTTTTTAATTTGGATACGAAATATCAGGTTCCGGAAAGAGCAAACTACTAGTACAGCAAGCACTACTCACATTAAAAAGTACAGCACTACAGCATCAGCTTACCCTCAGGGATGTCTGTGACTGCGTGAAGACAACACAGTTCATACTTGAACATGGTAGAAATGCATTGGATTACAAGCCTCTAATCAATGTGGTGCTTGAAGTTCCACCGCCGTGTGGAAAAGACATGGACTGTGAAACATTTAGTAACAAGAAGAGCACACACCTCTGCCGAGGTTGGACACTTAAGGCTGCTATATGTCACAAAGAGCAATCTGCTTTTGCAGCTTTCCCTCTTCCTGCTTTGTTTACGTACGCCCCACATAATACATATGCACATGCGTTAGCTATGACTGTTTGACAAGCAAAGTTTAGCTACTGATGTTATCATTGAATGTACAGTGATCCCTTGTTGATCGCGATGAATGGCTTCCAGACTAGTCCGTGATAAGTGAATTTTTATGAAATAGGATTCCTTACTTATAAATAGAATATTTTTTTATTATCATCCAAAGCCTGAGTACAACTTTCTAATTTCGGTTTAACATTAAATCTCTCTAGACATAATAAAACACCCCTACAGTCAGCTTTACAATCGTATTATTCAATATACAAGACATAAAAAGAGCAAGTACACATATAAAGATGATATAAGAAGATAAAATAGACTTACACGTTAGCCTTACTGTACTTCCTGTTCTGTATGGTACCTCCTCTCGTGGCTACTGTCTCATAAATGTAACATTAACGAGCTCTGACCAGTGTAGAATATTGTATATCATTTGAATGCCCTGCATTAGGGGTTCAAAATTCTCCATTTTGCCAAAAATCTACAACATGCATTTTTTTAAACTGATCTTCTCCTTTTGGCTTATCCCTTCAGGGGTCGCCACAGCGAATCCATTGCCTCCATCTAACTCTGCCTTCTGTATCCTCTTCTCTTGCGCCAACTACCTTCATGTCCTCTTTCACTACATCCATAAACCTCCTCTTTGGTCTTCCTCTAGGCCTCCTGCCTGGCAATTCAAAACTCAGCATCCTTCCACCAATATATTCACTATCTCCCCTCTGGGCATGTCCAAACCATCTCAGTGAGGCCTCTCTGACTTTATCTCCGAAACCTCTAACACGTGCTGTCCCTCTGATGTGCTCAATCCTGATCCTGTCCATCCTGGTCACACCCAAAGAGAACCTCAGCATCATTTCCTGTTCAGTCGATACTTGTGTTGCATTTTATATGTATGAAAAGAGCTTTGTAACTAAAGTTGTATTTGATATAAACCTCTATTGGTAAGTAATTGGTAATGGATTGATAGCCAGTGGTGGTAGAGTTATAATTTTTTGGTTGAAAAAAAATGTAGCTGCTTTAACAAAAGTGAAAAACTGTAAGGTGTTGTATTTGTGACAACAGAACTTACCCTCTAGGCTCTGTGTAGGCTGTACTGACGGAGGACTGGCCTCTTTCATTGGACTCTCGGACAACTCCTTCACCTTCTTGTCCGGCTTGGCTTTCGACACGTTCATTGTTCTTTCCATCATTGACGGCGACTGGGCCGACTCAGTCTACACAACAGCAAAAAATGACAAAATGCATCATCTATGGAATCATGCAGTGCAGTTGGCTTTTGATTGCAAAAGCATACCTCGTGTTGCAGATGCTAAGTAACAGTAAGAATGTTGCTATTTGATTATTTCCGTCAAAGACTGTCTGGATGTGTCCTGACCTGTTTCTTGAAAGGAAATGCAGTTTTCTCAGGAGGTCCCAAAGCAATATCCAACAGCCAGTCTGAATAGGGAACATTTTTCTCCACTGCTGATCTGAACTTGTGGTCCCATTTGGCGCAGAGTATGGTTCCTCCAATGCCACCGCCGACTGTCACCAAGCCCACGGTTACTACCTTGGCAGCAGCGCTGCTGGACGACAAGACCCGAAGTTTCTAACTATCTAGTAGTAGGAATGTTACAATCCACATATGTAAGCCATGGTAAAAATCTGACCCGGTACATGTGCGCTCTGTTAGGAGAGTCAGTGGGGAATTCCCTGAAAATATATCTTTTTCATAGGACATCGGGTGTATTTTAATTCATATACATGTTTTAGGTAAATTATGTCTTCAATTCCGTATCCAATGGACACAGAGCTTCATGACTAGATAGATGGTATGTAGGCTATAAAGTCACTTTGATATCTTTCTTCTTCTTCTTTTCCTTTGGTCTTATCCCTTCAGGGGTCGCCACAGCGAATCCATTGCCTCCATCTAACTCTGTCTTCTGTATTCTCTTCTCTTGCGCCAACTACCTTCATGTCCTCTTTCACTACATCCTTAAACCTCCTCTTTGCTCTTCCTCTAGGCCTCCTGCCTGGCAATTCGAAACTCAGCATCCTTCTACCAATATATTCACTCTCTCCTCTGGACATGCCCGAACCATCTCAGTCTGGCCTCTCTGACTTTATCTCCAAAACCTCTAACATGTGCTCTCCCTCTGGTGTGCTCATTCCTGATCCTGTCCATCCTGGTCACACCCAAAGAGAACCTCAGCATCTTCATCTCTGCTACCTCAGGCTCTGCCTCCTGTCTTTTCCTCAGCGGCACTGTCTCTAAACCAAACAATCACTTTGATATCTATAGGCAGATTCAATTTAATTCAAGTTTATTGGTGCAAAATGTTAATTCTGCCCCCGAATTACTGTGTACATACAATTTGTAGTGTAGCGTGCGAAGCCTACATGAAAATGATGATGCTTGATTTTCTTCCCTGGACTTTTTGATGATCAGAAAATGTAAACGGCTACTATGTTGACTGACAAATGTCACAGCCTAAGTTATGATATGGAAGGACTGGTAGGGAAGTGAATGAGGCATCCATTTATCAAAGGTGTCGTCGCGTTCGATCAGCTAGAAATAACCAGAGATTGGATTTTCCATAGTTCAAAATGTTGTAACACACCTTCAGGTGGAACCAACACTCATCATCTCTGCACGTTACCTGCTTCCTCCTCCTGTGTAGTGCCTGCAGTGCTGCGGCGTGACTCCCCCATAGCGCTTCTAAAAATGTTCGAACACAAACACAACATTAAACAGAAGGGATCGCACATACACTACAGGTAATCCCGGCCGGGGGAGTGACGTCAGCGGCTCGTACGTTGGACTTGGAGTCATTGGATGTGACGTCATGGTTCATTTAAAAAAACATATATATTCGAATAAATACACCTTCGCTCCGGCAACCGGATGTGGCCGTGGTAATTACTTTCATGCGGCGGCGATGAGCAAGCCGCGGCGCTATGAGTCCGGCTGTGGGTCACTGAATGACAACTAGCATGCTAGCTAGCACGCTAGCGCTAAAGCGGGCGGTTCGGGAAGCAGACGAATGTCGAACGTAGTTTACCTGCGGTGGAAACTTTGCGCCTCTGAGACAGGCCCTCAGCATGGTCCCTTAGTCCTTACAGACAGCTGAACTGGAAGATAAGTAGTGAATTCTCCTACTCTTTAGCCTGCTGGGGGGCGTACGTCTTACTCGTCACCTTGGACGTACAAAAAGTGGCTTTAGCGCCACCTTGCGTGTGGAAGAATACAAAACATGCATACATGTTTCTAGATTTGCACTATATTTATATATATATTACTTTCAATATATTATATTTATATATTTTTCGCTCCTTGCTTTGTAACGTCAGTGAATGCATATTTCCGTACTTACTGACTTTTGTGGCTAGTAAGGATTCTTACCATCAGGCAGAAAGGGTGTGTTATGGTTTCAGCCTCTCGCCAACACGGGAGGCCAAACTGTATTTTTTTCACAACGGCTACGGGTGGATGTAGTGTTTCGACTACGTCACCCAGTCGAGGTCACCTGACCGGAAGTGCCCGGTTGCCTGCTGCCAAGAAGTTTATTTATGGGGCCCAATACCTACACAGGGTAATTCAAACTGCTTTACGGAACATAATGCAAATACAAGGAAAATCATTCCATAACCTGTACAGGTAACTGAAAGTGAAGAGTGCAGATAAAGTACGTTCTGTTGCGATATGCACAGGTAAATAATAGTGTTCAGACTGGATTGGAACATCCATCCATACATTTTCTTCCGCTTATCTGAGGTCGGGTCGCGGGGGCAGCTACCTAAGCAGGGAAGCCCAGAGGTCCCTCTCCCCGGCCACTTCGGTTAGCTCTTCCCAGCGGATGCCGAGGCATTCCCAGTCCAGCTGAGAGACATAGTCTCTCCAACGTGTCCTGGGTTTTCCCCGAGGCCTCTTACCGGTTGGACGTGCCCTGAACACCTCCCCAGGGAGGCGTCCGGGAGGCATCCTAACCAGATGCCCGAGCCACCTCATCTGGCTCATCTCAATGCGGAGGAGCAGCGGTTCTACTCCAAGCCTCTCCCGGATGACTCTGTTCTCTAAGGGAGAGCCCGGCCACCCTGCAGAGAAAACTAATTTCGGCCGCTTGTACCCGCGATCTTGTCCTTTCGGTCACTACCCAAAGCTCATGACCATAGGTGAGGGTAGGAACGTAGATCGACTGGTAAATCGAGAGCTTTGCCTTTTGGCTCAGCTCTCTTTTCACCACGACAGACCGGTGCAGGGTCCGCACCAATCCGCCTATCCATCTCGCGTTCCATCCTTGTGAAATGAACTCGTGAACAAGACCCCAAGGTACTTAAACTCCTCCACTTGAGGCAGGACCCCATCCCTGACCCGGAGATGGCACCCCACCCTTTCACGGGCGAAAACCATGGACTCAGAGGTGCTGATTCTCATTCCAGCCGCTTCACACTCAGCTGCGAACCGATCCAGTGAGAGTTGAAGGTCACTGCTCGATGAAGCCAACAGGACCACCTCATCTGCAAAAAGCAGAGATCGAATCCTGCGGCCACCAAACTGGAACCCCTCAATGCCCTGGCTGCGCCTAGAAATTCTGTCCATGAAAGTAATCGGTGACAAAGGGCAGCCCTGGCGGAGTCCAACCCTCACTGGAAACTGGTCAGACTTATTGCCGGCAATGCGAACCAAACTCTGACACCGCTCATACAGGGAACGAACCGCCGGGATTAGGTGGTCCGATACCCCATATTCCTGGAGCACTCCCCACAGTATTCCCTGAGGAACACGGTCGAATGCCTTCTCCAAGTCCACAAAACACATGTAGACCCGGGTCTTTGAAATAAACGGCTAGATCGGACAGAACATGTCTTGCAGTGAGAGGCAATGCGTTCTAGCAACAGAAGTCCTAAACTGTGCATTAAAAGAGACAAGACAAGGCATCGCTTTCACCCAGTGATTTGTTGGAGTCCCCCATTCATGCAAAACAATTTATGAAAATAGAACATACACATTTTTTTATTTCAACATCTTCACCATGAAGCAAAACAATACACTTCTATTAAAAAAAAAAAAAAAAAAAAAAAAAGCCCAACACCCATCTGCTTTTAAAATTGTACACTGAAATGAAATATTACAATGAAGCATTAAAAGGAAAGTATTTCTCTCAAATTTGCCATTCTCTGCTATTGTAGGTGTGCATCTACCAACACTTGACCCCATGATCTGCTATAACACTGTAAAGAAACAATCCCTGAGAATATGTCAATAGTTACTACATAGTAATGTGTGAAAGTTGGGTGTAGTGAAGTAAAAACATTGTTGAATGGGCGGCACGCTAAGCCATGTTGAGCTCCGCTGTTGATTGCGTCTTCTGCACTTTGACTGGAGTTCCTGCACCATCATCATCCTGAAGCACAAGAAACATTTAACACACACTGCATGATGAATGAACACAAAAATCAACGCAACGACGAGATGGCAACGGAAAAAATACCAAAGAGCAGTCATGTATACTTTGTTTGACTTGTTCTGTATGAATGCCAAATGTAGCACAAATTATACACTAATTTATTAGGACTGCTCTGATAAAAAAGGTCACCGATTAGTACAGGCCGACTCCGTAAAAATGTGATCGGAATATGCGGATAAATGCCTTTCAAACCCCTTCTTGTGGGCTGTACGCATTCCTCGTATAGAGCAGACGCGGGATGCTCGAGAATCAAAACTAGTCTCAATGGTTTCAGTTTGACAGATTTCTGTTTTATAAAAGATATTTATTTTATTCTGGTATTTTTGCTATCTTGAACTAATTAAAAAAATACTCAAGATTTAATTTCCCATGTATTTGTATTACTACAAAACATGCAGTGCATTTAGGGTTTGTGTTAAATAGTACATTTGTTCCCACAAAAATAAAAGGCAAGAAACAAAACAAATCCGTCCAAAGGTTGTTTTTTTTTTAAAATAATTACCTATGTGCCAGGGGCCCATGGAATTGTCTACTGGTATCCGTGAAAAATGTACAGTGAATCCATGTGATTGGCATCGGCCGAGCTCACTCGTGGATGATCGGAATCGGCGGCATGAATCCGTGATCGGAGCATCCCGAGTACGAATTATTTCTTTACATGTGTTTGTACTTGGAAGTAAAGCTCACCTCCAGGGCAAGACTGCGAGTGGCGAGCGAGCATGTGCCATTCCCAGAATCAGATAAGATAGGGAAGTCCAACTCAATGTCCATCACATCATCCAGATCCAGCTGTTCACTGCAGGAGCAGACCAAAGTGCACGAAGATGCTGATACTGTAGTGTACGCCAGCACACCGAAAAATGCACGCTTTGCTTACACAGAATTGTCTTGGTCGCCCTCTGTTGGCGGGTCCCAAGCGTGCAGCTTCACCCTCCACAGTTTGATCTGCTGATCCCACGAACGCCGACTATACTTTCGAAACTTATTAGGTGTCCTTGGATGAACGCCTGACTGTCGCATGTGTCTGCAAAACAGTCATATTTAGCATCACTACTACGCTACTCACTATTACAGTATTCCTGCCGCGTGTCTGCAAAATAAACATTCTCTATCATCCTACATTACTCACTACTTATTATTCCTAAGTACTATATTACTCCCTCCATTAAGATATTCTGTATAAATCTGCAGCAGTGCGTGTTTGTATACACACACAGAGATTAATGGACCAGTAATGAATAACATCGTAATGAACATACACCACTGTTGATTGTTATCATGCCATTGATGACTGCATTATTACTCACTACGGCGGTACCTCGGCTAGGGCGCATTTTGGCTAACGTACAAAAAATGTACGCCACAACTTGGCCTCCTTTTGCATGCAATGAGGCGCGTGTCTTGCTGTGTTGATAATGCACTGCGTGAGTCCGACTGTGTTCATGTTTTTTTTCTCTTTTTTTTAAATCACAAAAAATACTAGCCTTGTTAGCGTGCTATTTGCTAGCCAAACAAAATGGCCGCCGGAGCTGGAAGTTACATCGCCCGTCTATGCTGTCATTAGCCATTGCGTCTGGAAAGTGTTAACACGACACACATTTTTATAGTTTTACATTCATGAAACAATTCTAAATGCATACAATGATGACCCAAAGGGCTAAACGAACCTTCAATGACGACGCGACCGTTCCCAAAGACACGATGTGGCAGCGAGATCAACCACCACCTTCCTGTTTCCAGTCGCGTCAAGCATGACGTCTTCAATGACGGTAAAAGTACCTTTAACGTACATTTATCCCTCCCATTCATCATTGTGAACTATATTCTGCATGCAGAACTACACGTAACCACAATATATCACCGAGTACTAGTACTAGTACAGCACACATTAGTTTTGGGCTGGAGAGCATCTTTGGACCTACTTGGGAACTTCTTTGAGGTATCGGTCGTAGGCCAGCGTGTTCTTGCCATAGTTGATCTGTTTCTGTCGTCGCAGCAACACTGACTCATCCATCTCCACATTGTCGCCCTCCTTGGAGTCACAGCTGCAGATGAAGACTTGTCATCAAGAGCAAGCAGTGATGATCGTGCTCATGACATCACAGTGGCTTTAATGTCCTCGTAGATGCAGCAATCACGTGACAACTTTTACAATAGTGTGTGAGTGATGACAAGCAGCACTTGTCGGCTCATTGTGGAGAAAAGGGTCAAAAGAGACAGACACGTGGAATTTCTTGGTGAAGAATATTGGAGCGATAGCACACCTGCCGGAAGAGCCGGAAGACGTTTTTCTCTCTCTCTGAGTGACATCTGCAGCAAGTATCCTCCTCCTGTAACTGAAAGTCAACACATAACTTCTTCACCACACCCCAGGCCTGAAGAGCATGTGATTCCATGAACGATTTAGCTCAACCGTCTAAGTGTTGCCGGGTAGTCCAGCCGTCACACAGCACACAAAACAGGGTTGTTACCGTTGCATGTCCCTGTGAACACCTCTCCTCATCTCATCATCCTCCACCTGACTGCCCCAGTCGGCACAGCGGGACACGGGACCTCTGCCCTCCGGAGTGGTGAAGCTGGACAAGAAAACATATCCTAGGTTCATTTCATGCCTCAAAGGAAAAAAAGGGAAGTGAAATGGGGAGAAATCAACATCGGTTGCCATCATAAAGTTAATCTTTGATCATGTCAAATGACCCGCGCCTACGAAACGCACAGCAATAACTACACGGGGCGAAACCATTCCTCAAGTCAGAGGATTTGCAAAAAACATCCAAGATTTATTCCGTGGCGTACCTTGCTAACCCACGCAGAAGACGTGGCTGATGAGTTGAAGGAGCGGGAAGATTAAAGAGGCGAGAGAAAACAACAAGGCGACCAAAAAGAAAGAAACTACGGCAAACAAGCGGGGAGCATTTCGGGCTGAACGCCAAGCTCAACACCGAGACGTGAATCCGACGTAATGTGATGTCGCGGTTACATATCCCAGTTGCGCATCTTTGATGTTGCATCATCTCCGGAGAAAACGCGGCACAGAGCGGAACACCCGAGACAAGGTGAACAGAACATAACATGGTGCAAATTAACCTTAAGAACATCATGTTAGCCTTATCCCCACGGGAATGTGACGTCATACAGCAAAAGGGCAGCGCTGTGAGTTAAGAAGATGGAAAATACAAATATTTGATCTCACTAATCAGTAGCTGGTCATTTCCAGCAGACAATATTGTGTAATGGAACATGGAAATGTGTGTCTCACTCCCTTGGTTGATTGATAACACCCTCATTGATCATGTCCTAACGGTGGCTCTCTTCATTTGACTTCAATCCTACAAAAAATAGCTCCTATTTCTAGTCAGCCTGTCTAAGTTTAGGGTTCAAAAATGCACAGCATCAACATACTGGAATGTGTAACTTAGTCTTAGTCATGTCAATTAACTAAAGATGATTTCTCTTCTTTTCCAGTAAATCTTGACACTACAAGATTGATCTACAAAGCGTCATGATGTAGTCCCAAGCAAGCAAGCATAGTTTGTTTCTACGCACAATGGGAATTTCATATATAAAAATGATGTCTTGTTTTCTTGTGTGGTTAGGACCGCTCTTCAAACAAGCAAAAAACCTGTTTTACCCGACCATTCGATTAACTGAAGGAATGTTTCCTGTACAATACTCCTGTTACTAAAATTCGGAAAAGCCGCAGTAACTAGGCAGTACACAGTAAAGTGAATTTCCGCACAATATAATTCCATTCCATAAATGTAATATTTTCACAGTAGAGCATACAAAACCGGTTTCCCACCTTCTGAATACCGTTTTCAATATTATTAGAGCATTCTAAACATGAAGTAACACCCTTACAGTCACCTTTACGCTTACAATATAGTAAACAAATTAGTACTGGAAGAGCTGTTGCTTTTTTTACCTCCTGTGGTGGCCGTTCTCATCAGCACAACATTGCTTTTGCTTACACGTAGTGACCAGTGTAGAATACTACATCAAATGTTTTAGAATGCATCTTCTCAATGCCTTCAATTTGTATTTTAATTCAATTAGACCTGTCTATGTTTAAAAAATGCCTAAATAGCGCTTGCTTAAATATGCATGGGTATTTACTAATACGGTATGTTGTATTCAATTCATTTATGTATTTATAAAAATGTGACACAGTTAGGTCCCACAATCTCAAGTGCGAGGAATTACCTAGGTGCCAAAAGTGCACGGCAATTGTAACAGGCGGCGCATAAATAAAAATGAAAAACAATCATCGGCCAACACTCACGATTACGAGTGCGCCTGAATGAAGCAGAAAGGAGACAGAGCATACAAGCCTGCATTGCTCTGTGTGCATAATCTTGAAGATTTTTTGTTTATATTAGCCTTCCAATCCCCGCACAGCGCTGCAGTGAAAACCTGTCACTGTGGACTCCCCGAAAATGAGGCTTTATCATTGCTTGTATATATTTTTGTACTTTAGCTACTGCTTTATCGGGATAGTTCAACTTTCCCCTTGAATTCTTAAGTATGCAGATTTAAACCATAGCCATTGTGAGTTGACAGAAAAGTGATGCTCCGAGCCAGTCAAACGGAAGGATGCCAACACCAGACTGGAATAAAAGATATGTAGGATGACTACTTTATATTCATCAGTGCTCCTGTCAATATGTGGCCATGCTAAATACACATTTTTGACCAAAAATATTACCAACTTAATTATCCAATTAATTATGTTCTATATTTTTAAAACATATGTAGGACGAAATGTTATTTTTCCGGCGTGCATGAGTACATGGCTTCAGGTCAAATGTCTCAAGGGGTACACCACTGTAAAAAGTTTGGGAACCGCCGCTTTAGTGGTTTCACTTTTGACTTGGACTTCCTCCCTAGAATGAGCTTGTCTCCCCTACCTTGCAACGCCCTTCCATGGTGCAAGACAGAGCTAAAAGTAAGCAAAACCGTTCCTTTTGTGACTACTGCTGTACTTCTTTTCCTTTCGGCTAATCCCTGCTTATTTCTTCAGGGGTCGCCACAGCAAATCAATTTTCTTCTGTTTGATTCGGCAAAAGTTCTACGTCGGATGTCCTTCCTCTGTATGAGGGACACGTTCTCAAGTGACCAGTAAATAAGACATACCAAACCTGTTTAGCACCTTCTAAATACATTGTTAAAAATATTAGAGCTTTTAAGACATGAAATAACAACCCCATAGTCACCTTTACACTCCTATTGCCCAATATAGTAAACATAATAAGAGAAAATATTTAGCTTTATTTAAACCCACAGTGGTCGACAGTGGACAAAAACGAGTTAAGTGGTGCATATATACATACAAGTGGCTTATTATGAGCTGTGAAATGGATTTAATAGACACCAGGGGTATGGCTTTTTGGACTGCTAGCATTAGCCTTCTTGGCTAGAGGAAAGGGCTCGCTGTTGGGGGAGAGACATGGATAAACTGGAGGAAAGGAAAGATGATTGAGTTTGTCTACAAAGAAGCAATAGTTTTGGTGAGTGTACTCTTCAGTATGTATTGGCATGTTTTTATGTATACAGTGTACATTATGTAAACAAACATCAATTCAGGACCATTGTGTAAACAGAATTGAATTCTTTATTATATTCTGTTATTTAGGTAAATAGACTAGAACATAACTATTGCCACTGTTCCAGGATCAGCTTGGTATGGCTTTGTTATTAACAAAATAGAAATAAAAATCTATAAATAATAAATTATTAGGGCCACATTAAAAAGTATATATATTTTGTGATTAAAGGTTGTAATTTTATCTTTGACCCAGGCCAAAGGTCACCAAGACCCCTGTGTTTATAGCTGTCCCAGGCAATGCCTGTTACGATACAGGCATTCGAGAATAAAGTTGCAATTTTACGACAATAACGTTGAGTAATACTCCTTTGTACTAACCGGAGTTATTTTTGGATGGAATGTCAGAACCTTTTCTTGACTTGTTTAATGATATCAAGTTTTTATCAAAAAGAGCTGCAAAGGTCCCGTGACTGTTGCCAACGTACTGTGCACACACACCTAGCCGTAGCTCCGGTACTTTATTTACACTAAACTTCCACATCAGCTAGCATCCTGAAAACCTGGATTGCATTAGCATGAGACAGACGTCAATTGTTGTTTGACTTGACTGTTTAGAAGAAGTCTGACGTACAGCATCAAAGACAAGGCACTGGTATTTCTACACCATGAATGTGTGAACATTATTCATGTTGATTGTGCTCCCTCCATTCCATTCCATTTTCTTCCGCTTATCCGGGTAGCGGGGGCAGCAGTTTCAATAGGAAAGTCCAGACTTCCCGGTCTACGGCGACCTCTTCTAGCTCCACCGGGAGGACACCAAGGCGTTCCGAGGCCAGCTGTGAGACATAGTCCCTCCAGCGTGTCCTAGGCTTTCCCGGGGGCCTTCTCCCGACTGGGCTTGCCCGAAACACCTCACCAGGGAGGCGCCCGGGAGGCATCCGGACTAGATGCCCGAGCCACCTCAACGGGCTCCTCTCGATGTGAAGGAGCAGCGGCTCTACTCTGACCCGGATGACCCTCTACCCAGATGGCCGAGTTCCTCACTCTATCTCTTAGGGTGAGTCCAGCCACCCTACGAAGGAAACTCATTTCTGCCGCTTGTATCCGCAATCTCGTTCTTTCGGTCATGACCCATAACTCATGACCATAGGTGAGGGTGGGACCGTAGATCGATCGGTAAACAGAGAGCTTTGCTTTCCGGCTCAGCTCTCTCTTCACCACGACGGTCCGGTACAGCGCCCGCATTACTCAGATGCTGCACCGATCCGTCTGTCGATCTCACGCTCCAACCTTCTCTCACTCGTGAACAAGAACCCGAGATACTTGAACTCCTCCACCTGAGGCAAGACCTCACTCCCAACCCGGAGGGTACAGTCCACCCGTTTCCGACTGAGAACGTGCGCACCCTCCTTTGCATGATATTGTGTTGGAAATGTTGCACTGAGTCGGCTGCTTTTATTAAAAGGTTAAGGCAAACTTTTTAGCACCTTCATCTTCTTTGGTGTTGTATCTGGTGGGCGAAATGGGCATCGACACTCGGAATCAAAATAAAAACATTTGAACAATTCTGGGAGAATCTGAATGATAGCCACAGACTCAATGCCCAACCTTACTTAAATAAAGTAAGAAAACAATAAATGCAATAATTAAAGGAAGCAGTAATTTAAAAAAAACTAACTTTGCTACAGAGGAGTGGGGATGTGAGCGCTTAAAAAAATAAAATAACGTAAAGTAGACGTATCTTAGAGAAGGATTAGTGCAGACTGCCCAAATCATTCTCAACGCCGCCTGAAATGACCGTATGTTCAAAAAAGTTGGTCTCCATGGTGACAAAAATAGGAGCTCCCGGAGACCCGACGATAAAAAGACAAAATGAAAGTTTGCAAGCTAAATGTGTGGATACAATTTAGTCGTCCATTTTCTACCGTTTTAAGATGGTCCCACAGGAGGTCATCCGTAGCTAATTAAAGATCATTTGCAGCTGAGCCCTTGCAGCAACACACACGGGATCAGGATTGGTATTTACTTACTGGGCTATGGTTTCGTACACACACAAAAGCCCTAATTGACACGCAAACATATGGAGGAGTATTGATTTTTTTTTGGTTTAATTCTCAACAAGAAGCAAATGTTCTTTACCATTTACTAATAACTTATTTTTACACTTATGTGACAAACACAACGCATCTGTAAGGCAAATCCTTGTTAGTTTTTAGGCCTTTTGTCATGCATTAAGTTAAACCTGAGGCTTTCATTGCTCTTAATGTTAGCCAGCTGCGCTCATTAGACAACATTTCCTCCATAGACAAATAGTAATTTACATGTTCATTTTTTCCTGTTAATTTCAGATGGCATAGATTGATTTCCAACATGAGTTTGTATCGTTAAAACGTGTTGTAAGCAAATTATTTTTATTATCTAGTCCCTATTTTTGCTGATTTCCTAATTTACTATGCTTTTGTCACACAACAGTTTTTTTTGTATTACATACTAATTATCTAATCACGATGGTCGAGTGGTTAGCACATTGGCCACACAGCCAGGAGATCTGGAAGACCGGGTTTGAATCTCCGTTGGGCATCTCTGTGTGGAGTTTGCATGTTCTCCCCGTGCGTGTGTGGGTTTTCTCCGGGTACTCCAGTTTCCTCCCAGTTACCAAAAACATGCATGTTAGCTTAATTGGCGACTCTAAATTGTCCATCGGTATGAATGTGAGTGTGAATGTTTGTCTATACGTGCCCTGCAATTGACTGGCGACCAGTCCAGGGTGTACCCTGCCACTTGCCCTAAGCCAGCTGGGATAGGCTCCAGCATACCCGCGACCCTAATGAGGATAAGCGGCATAGAAAATGAATGAATAAGAGAAAATAAGACATAGGAAACCTGTTTAACACATTCTAAATACATTGTTAACATTATTGGAGCCCTCTAGATGAAATAACACCCCTATAGTCATCTTTACACTCCTATTACCCAATATAGTAAATATAATCAGAGAAAATAAGACATAGAAACTCTGTTTACTACCTTCTAAATACCCTTTTTGACTATATTTACATATCGTTTGTGTGTTCTTTGTACAGTGTTAGTGACTGCGAAATCATTATGGTATGAGTTCCCACATCCAGCAGAGTCTAGGATGTCAAACTTGTACGTAAGCCTGCTTTGGTAGCAGGACTCTAGTAGGACATATAGCACACACTCTTACCTGGCATTTCTGTTGTCAGCGTCCTCTTCACCCGGAACATTGTGTCTCCTGGCTCGCAAGCTTCCATCAACCCCTCTCTTCCTGCAGTGGGACCAGCGTGACGAGCCAGGAGTCCTACACAAAGGACACGAGACATTTGTGCAACTACAAATATCCATTCCCGTCACACGGTAAAGGGTTACGAAAAATGTAATCTGATGAGGACAAAGGATTAAACCTAAAAAGGTTCTCTTTTATTTCTAATTACTGGAATGGACATTCCAAAGCGTGAAATGCAGTAATGATAGTATTGTTTCACAATGGAACGTACGTTTTGAAAACGGCGTTTTAATATGTACACCATCCGCCCAGCCTCTACGCCGCTTATTCTCATTAGGGACGCTGGGGTAGGCTCCAGCGTCTACTACTACTACCGCCCATAGTAGCACTAATTGCTGCGGGGGGGTCTTCACTGACACCAATACGCGAAAACGTGACGATACAACATGTCTGTTCATTTCACTTGGATTGTGTGGAAAAATAAATGCGCGAAAACTCTAAATGCGGATCTGTGGCGACATGACAAAATCTTTTGTTCAACTTGCTTTCTCCCGCCATTAGCTCGGCACTTCCGGTTGCCGGTCCCCCCACCAAAGATGTTCTGAAAGCTTAGCTTAGCTTAGCCGCCGTGGCTTACATTGTGTTAGCATAGCACGTTAGAAGATACAAGCACGCAGCTGTCATTCTAGCTACCGAAATCTCGCCTTGAAAAGGTTACCGTTATAAGGCTTACTGGCAGCTCCCGGCCAGCAATAGTATCCTATTTGTGTTGTACAGAAAACAAAAACGACCACGTTACCCGTTTGCTGGTCCACCGTCGTCATGTGTTGCGTGTTTGATCCAATCAGACATGTTGTTGTTAAGGCTCGAATCAAGTTGGGTTTTACTGTCGGTCTTCCAGAAAGAGCAGTCAACAAACACCCGCCAACACTGCAGCGCGCGGCCCAGCTATACGATCGTCATGTGACCGGAAAGGGAGGATATATACGTCGTAGCCTTTTCGCAGTGCAACGCGCATGTGCGTGGAAAACCAATAAAATGAAAGTGGGCGATACTGCCCACTGTTGGTATCAGTCCCATACCGAGCTAATTCGGTCGGTATTGCCGATACCGATAATGATACCGACAATTTTTATTTGAAGCGGTATAGAAAATGAATGAATGATTTTGTCAGTGTCTTGATTATGAATATAATAATAAAAAAAATTTAGACACACAAACCAAAATAAATGAATGATTGAATGTACCGCCCTGCGACTGACTGGCGACCAGTCCGGGGTGGACCCCGCCTCTCGCCCAAAGTCTGCTGGGATAGGCTCCAGCATACCCGCGCCCTAATGAGGATAAGCGGTACAGAAAATGAATGAATGTACGGCACATTTATCAAGATGTACTCCACTTGCATCTGTTGGGGACAATCTAAAATAAACAGCACACACAGTTGTACTTTTTTGTTTTCCCTCTTTACACTTTTGAAACCACATTTGACTCTCAGTATGAACTACAAATTCAAATGTGTTCACTTGCCACACATCATTATGTTCATAAAAGAAAAGGTCATTAAAAGACAAAACTTCAGGTGGCCGGTTTTTTGATGGAGTGTTTTTACTGAACACGGAAAAGACAAACATATCACTTTCAGCCCATGAATTGCTAATAGCGAGTTCAGAGCGGGTGTACAGTACAGTCCTATAGACATTGGCTATATTGCAATATCACATTGTTCATTTGTCACCGTTTTGTCTTTGATGCAAAAATCACAAATGGTATGACATTGACATGGAGACATTTTGGCACAAAACTAGGGAATGTATGATTTGCTGATCTGGTTTTGTTTTTATGTGTTCCAGAGAATTGCCACGTGTGCAGAAACATGCAATCCAAACAAATCAACTTAGTGCAGTATTGCCAGGGGTGAAAACGTGTGTATCATGTCCGAGGGAGGTCGTGACCTGGTTGCCTCGCTTGGTTTTACCAGTCCCGCCGAGGCCAATAAACACGCCAGGATGTGATACCGATTCATGGGCGTTATAGTTGTTGGACAGCAGGATCTCCTTGAACTTAAACTCGTCATTGTAGTGACCCTGAAGAGGACGCGTAGCCAGAAAATGTAATCCATAGATCACAACACAACAGTCGTTGTTATTCCTTTTGTTTTTGCCCACTTGCGATCACAATAACTTAAGTTTGCATTTTCATTTCATACCAAGGTGAAAGGGAAAGTTTAACAAACATGATAAAGCGGTGTCCAACGTACAAACACACACACACAAGCGCCGATAAAGCCTCATTTTCGGGTGTATCCCGACTCTCACATCCTGACACGCACAGAGCGGGGAATGGAACACCAATATAAATGACTTTCTCAGGATTAAATATTCTAAATGCACAACATAATCGTCACACTTGCTTCATATAACTCAGAACAATAAACAACCTAATGTCTTCTTCCTTTTCTCTTCTCTGACTGTGCTGTCAGTGCTGTGAGGCCTTCAGGTGCACTCGTAATTGTGAGTGTTAGGCGCTAAATTCTTTGCAAGTTTTATTCACATATCCCTATGACAATTGGCGTACCCCACCTTGGGAGCCTACGTCATTCTTCAAATTTGACATCACCTCACCTTATCTCATCACCTTACAGGCCTATGATGATGCTCCTTGTATGACACATCTCATATGATATCAACATCCTCTTGTATGCATGATGATATATCACATATGATATCAACATCACCTTGTATACATATGACACATCCCTTATGATATCAACATCACCTTGTATACATGATGATATATCACATATGATATCAACATCACCTTGTATACATATGACACATCCCTTATGATATCAACATCCTCTTGTATACATGATGATATATCACATATGATATCAACATCCTCTTGTATACATGATGATATATCACATATGATATCAACATAACCTTGTATACATATGACACATCCCATACAATATCAACATCACCTTGTATACATGATGATACCTCCCATATAATATCAACATCATCTTGTATACATGATGATACCTCCCATATGATATCAACATCATCTTGTACACTTGACGATACACACCTTGTATAAATAATGATACATCCCATGTGACATCAACATCACTTTGTGCACATCATGGTATATCACGTACAATATCATCATATCAACATCATCATGTATACATGCTGATACACCATGTATACGTGACACATCACATATGATATCAACATTACCTTGTGTACAAAATGATACATCAGATACAAAATCAAATTCACCTTGCATACATGATGATACATCCCATATGATATCAACATCATCTTGTACCCCTGACGATACACACCTTGTATACATAATGATATATTACATATGATATCAAGATCACTTTGTGTACATCATGTACGATATCATCATATCAACATCGTCTTGTATACATGATGACATATCACGTGATATCAACACCACCTTGTATACATGATGGTACATCACGCACGATATCAACTTCCCTTTGTACACATGACGATATCACATATGATCAATGTAAAATGTCGTATGAAAACACAGGGGTAAAAAAACATGTCAACAAACGTATCACCCATTCTCGTTATGTCTTGTTAATCACATCTAATTTGGCCTGGTAGGAAAGCTAGGCAGTAACCAACGTAGGAGTAGCAGTAAGGAGGCGGACACATTGGATGCATTGTTGTTCTTCCGTCACTCTATTGGTGACGTAAGAAAGATCATGTATAACAAGACATTATAAAAACGCTAACGGATGACAGCATTGCAGACATCCGCACTATTGGCCAATGATTGCTCCTTACCGAGCCGCAGAGTTTTCCGTTCCCTGTCATGGCACCGAAGAGACCGCTTCTCACCCCAAACAGTGTCAGCACTCCTCTCTCCAACGACCACATTTCGAGAAGGCCTTTCCAAGGAAAATCATGTTTTTGTACACAAAAGGCCCGTGTCTCTCTGTGGGAGTGGGCACTTATGATTCATAATTCATCCACCTCACAGGATTGGAATTGGTTAGACAGGATTTTTTGCACAGGTCTGCCCTTAGGCTGGCTACAATAAAAGGTCACTCCAAAATGTTACTCTATCGGTAGCCATTGTAGTTAAGACAGATTTTGTGAATATAAAAGTAAATAGTTTGTATGAGAACGAACCTGTGTAAACATGATATGAGTTTTAAAGTGATATACATTATTAGGTATCACTAATATATTACTTATTGTAACTGTTGTCTTCACGCACACCTGAGATCTTTCCGTTTGGTAACAGTTGGAGGTGGAAGCCGATGTTACAGAAAAGCCTTCGGACTCTCCTGATGCCCGTCAGATGTTCTGCATCTCCAGAGGTCACGTCCCTCGCGTCCCAGGAGCGCCCGCTGGTCCAGGCGGTTGAGGTGGTACTGGGTGGGCTTTGTGTCTGGATGCTGCTGACAAGAAATGTACACACAAGGAAGACTTGCATGAGCAGCTTCAACTTGGCTTTCCTCTGCTTCGTCCTCATTGTCCAATCAGTTGGCTTTGTGTTATGTGCGGGGCACTAAGTGTTCTTATATGTGCTGCATTATATGACATCATTTACCACCTGTGGTTCTGGTTGTGAGTCACTAACAGGGAAACTTCCTGACACAAAGACACACAATTTGACATTGAATATTTCAGGACATAAAGTGCGTAATCAAATGCAGTATTCGTCACCTGATGTCAGCACATCTTGCATTTTCGGGCGGTGCCTTTACATTGGCTTCTGCAGCCAGAGATGAGGACTGTTCACCTAGAGGAGCGGCTCCAACAGGCTTGCAGGCACAGGCGTGGAGAGAGCAGTATCGGGTCCAGCCGAGGACTGCCGTGTCGCTTAAGCCGGAGGTGGGCCAACCCTGTGCCTGCGTCGCACGGCAGCACAGGCCAGAGGCAACCTGACCACGGACCGGCGTGGCGCAGGAAGACGTAGGTATTGCACCTTGGAGTGGATCTGAACATGACTCAACTGGTGTAGAGACGGACAGGGGCTTTATAGCTATAGTCCTCGGGGCCACGGGAGTCCCAGGAGGACGACTGTGAGCAGATGGTTATATCTGCTAACGTGACTCGTACAGTCTTCATGTATAATGTATAGTGGTGAAAATAAATACAGTTGCAGTAGTGTTCAATATAGTAGCAGTCCAATAGGACTAACCAGATTTAGTCACGGTTATATTTTTATTGCTACATGGCAAAAACGTTTTCAGTGGGTGCAGTAGATTCTCAGAAAACATACAAGACCCAGCATTCATGATATGCATGCTCTTAAGGCTGTGCAATTGGGCAATTAGTTAATTAATTAGCACCAGGGGTTGGGGGAAAAAAATAGCACTGTCTGCCGTTGACTTTACAAACACAAAACTATTTTACTGTTTATTTTGTTTCTAGAATTTGGCAATCCTGTGAAGCACTAAACTAATATTTTGTTTTTTATAACTGCTTCACATCTGTGTGGCGTGGACTCAACCAACTTGTGGCACCTTTCAGCTGGTATTCCACTCCAAGATTCTTTAACAACATTGCACAATTCATCAACATTTCTTGGTTTTGCTTCACAAACAGCATTTTTGATGTCACCCCACAAGTTCTCCATTGGATTAAGGTCCGGGGATTGGGCTGGCCACTCCATAACATAACAACATAACAAGATTCTATTGGTTTACTAGTGTGTTTGGGGTGATTGTCTTGGTGAAACACCAATTTCAAGGGCATCTCCTCTTCAGCATAAGGCAACATGACCTCTTCAAGTATTCTGACATATGCAAACTGATCCATGATCCCTGCTATGGGATAAATATGCCCAACACCACAGTAGGAGAAACATGCCCATATCATGATGCTTCACTGTTTCCTCGTTTCACTCAGGGTTTCAAAGAGAAATGCATGTTCAGCAATTGCTGCTTTTATCCTTAAATAGGGTCACCTGATTCACACCGTTTTTTTCCGAAAAAAATCAGACCAATTGCACAGCCTTAAGAGCATGTTGGGTCCTGTTTTCTGAGAATCTACTGCACCTACTGGTATCGTGTTTGCCATGGAGCAATAAAAAAATACTACTAACAGTGCTTACTCTGGTTAATCACATTGGACTGCTATTACACAACCGTATTTGTGTTTGTGTCCACACTTTTGTCACGCTGTGATGACACACATTTTCTTTGTGCCACGCCACATGTGGCGCGACTCCAAGGAAGGCTATGTTCTCGCTGTATGGAGACTTCATTTCTGTCTCCCTTTCTAACTTTGACGCTTTGCTGTTTTTGCACCCTGATCCACACACGCAAATCGTGAATGTTGCACTAAAACTGAGGTCATTTAAAAATGAGCACTATTTGCAGAAGACAAAGTGTGAAGAAAAAAAACACATTAAACTGCCGATACATTCTAGAAGAAATCATTAAAAATCACCTAAAAGTGTTTATAAGGGTAGAAAGGCTAAAAGGTAGCAAACAAAAACCTACCTGTGACAAATTACTAAACATAATGACAAAAAAAACACTCAGGTCAACAAGAGGAAACTATGAGGAAAAATCTGGTGATTTATGAATCATGTTCATTGCTGATTGCGCAATGTGACCAAATTAAGAATCTGTTTGGATGCAGACCATGACAAGTTCATGAAAAAGGGAAATAAACCACTATGTTTACAATATTGATGGTGTGACTTTCTAATGCCAGGAAATGTTTCTAGTTCTGGGTTATGCAGTACACAGTAGCGCAGTACGCAGTTAGCAGTAGCGCAGTACGCAGCTATGCAGTTTGAAGTGTGCAGCTGCTGCCCCTGTGGTGGACTACGGTACTAAATGTCATGACCGCGACCCTAATGAGGATAAGCGCCAAAGAAAATGAATGAATGAAAGATAGATAGAAACTTCATCAAAATTGGATTTAGAACTTTTCAGCCACCCCGGAGTGTACCCCACCGGTCACCCAAAATCATTAGGGATAGACCTTAGCCCTGACCTGCATGTCAAAAAGGAGGAATGAACGAATATTATAGAACGAGATGATTGCTGTTGGGCGTGTTCTGAATCATATCTAATCATGTTGACGCACACACACACACACACACGTACACACACACACAGTGGAGAGTTGATCTGTTCTGACGTTTAGTGCGTCATTCGGGGCTAAAAAAAAGGAAATAAGGAAGAGACAATAAGTGATTTATTTGTGTGAGAGAAGAATCTTCCTGGTGTTACCTGAAGTCATTGGGTTTTATTTCTTACTTTGTACTTCACATGATGACAATTCAACATGGCTGAAAAAGATGCGAGTTCCAAGTCGGAGCAATTTATGATCCTGAGGCAACGTGACCAGTTAGGATACTACGTATCAGAACACATACACACCGCTAGCCTATTAGATACGCTTACTACAAGCTTCTATAGTAATAACCATGCACACTGGAGTTGAATAGGACTGAATGAATAGAACAAAGTAGTACACCATGGAACAGAATGTCTGCCTCTGAATGGCTGAAGAAAAAACAAATTAAGACTTTGGAGTGGCCTAGTCAAAGTCCTGACCTAAATGTGATTGCGATGCTGTGGCATGACCTTAAAAAGGTGGTTCATGCTGGAAAACCTCTAGTGTGACTGAATTACAACAATTCTGCAAAGTGGCCCAAAATTCCTCCACAGTGCGGTAAGAGACTCATTGCAAGTTATCACAAACACTTGACTGCAATTGTTGTTGTACTAGGTTTGGGGGGCAATCACTTTTTTCTATCTTAACGATCATAATTTGGCGCGGTGGACACCTGAGTTGAGATCTTTGGCTTGTTGAGTGTCCTGGGAGCTGAGAAAGGTGTGGTCCTGATTCAAGAAAGAGGTGATGAACTCTGGGAAATCTCTCCGCAGAACTACTTCCAAGAACATGTCTGCCGCTGTTCGGAACCTCTGTTTCACCCTAAAAAAGAACATAAAAGCGGATGAACACACACTCCAGGCTGTCGAGTAAAGGTACTTGATTAGCCACATGTAATGTGAACAATAACTACTTCAACGTACTAACAGTTAGCATGGTGGCAACCTGCCTGGATGCTTGCGATGTACGATACCTCTGATTTCCTTTCCAATCCAAAGCGGAATACAATTCAGGTTAGTATTTTTTTCAATTTTCTGCCGAGTTCTAGAAGGTACTGGCAAACTGTCTGACACCTCAAAGAGAGGAAGCAGTGCCCGATCAATACTGTTGACCTCAACTGATGATGTAATCAAGCGATGGAAGGAATATGTCGAGGCTCTTCAATCCCACGGACACACCGTCTATAAAGAAGCCAAGCCATACGAGGACAAGGGTATGAGGACAAGAACATAGACATGTCCATCACCATGGCTGAGGTATCTCAGGCTGTCAGAACATTCCTCAGCGGCAAAGTTGAGAGGGTGGAGAAGTTTAGCCCTGAATTCCTCAAGACTCTGGATGTTGTGGGACTTTCTTGGTTGACACGTCTCTTCAACATTGTATGAAAATTGGGAACCTCTGGATTGGCAGACAAGGGTGGTGGGCTCGCTTTTCCAGGAGGCTGACCGGAGGGTGTGTTCCGACCTGAGGGGGTTACCTTCCTCAGCCTCCATGGAAAGTTTATTGCAGAGAGCTGGAGAGAAGGGTACAACTGTTACATTGTGGTTTTCGTCCTGGCCCTGGAACACTGGAGTTTGCCCATTCCACAATGTGCTTTATGGACTTGGAAAAAGCATTTGAACATGTCCCTTGTGGTGTCCCGAGAGTTCAGGGTTGGTGCATGCGCTGACATGCCATTTGGTCCTTCTACAACCGGAGTAGGAGCCTGGTTCGCACTGCCAGCAGTAAGTCAAGCCTGTTCCCTGATTAGCCTTATCTTCTCTGCAATTTGTGCTATGTAGCTGTGACCTTTAGCCTTTACTGGGACAGTTTACAGCTGAGTGTGAAACTTCTTTTACTCCAAATCTAAGGCCATAGTTCTCAGACGGAAAAGAGCACCTTAGACCCTTTTGGGTTGGACGTGAGGTCTTGCCCAAGTTGGAAGAGTTTAAGTATTTCTGGGTCTTGTTCACAAGCGAAATAATGCTGGACCATTAGATCTGTATCAAACGGTTGTGAAGACAGAGCTGAGCCAGAAGGCAAAGCAATCAAATTAATAACGTTCCAGCATTCTTCTACATTACCACCCTCACCTATGGTCATGAGCCTGGTAGTGATTGAAAGAGCAAGATTTTGAATACGAGCAGCTGAAATTAGTGTCTGCCATAGGGTGACAGAATTTACCCGAAGTTATTTGGTGAAGTTTCGTCATCTGGGAGGAGCGCACATGAAGAGGAACCAGTTGAGGTGGATCAGCCACCTAGTACAGATGCCTACTGGACGTTTCCCTGGTGAGGTGTTCCAGGCATGCCAGGCGGGGAAAGGCTGAGCGGTTGACCGAGGACATGCTGGAGGGATTATGTCTCGCAGCTGACCTGGGAATCCCTAATGGTCCCTTTGTTGGAACTGGATAAGATGGCAACAGACTGGAAAGTCTGGCCTTCTGTACTAAGACTGCTGCTCATGTGACCCAGACCCAGATAAGCGGGAAAAAAAATGGAAACGAGGTTTGTCTGATTGTGCAACTGCTTATTGTAAGGTAGAGTTTATGCTGTACCTAACAGAGCAGTTTAGACAGAGCTCCATCATGACTTCTCTGGTGAGGTCAGTGACCAGCTTGCGGCTCACCAGCTTCTCCTCGTCCTCAAGTTGAGCCTGATGACGAATCCACTGCCAGACCTACAAAGAAACACACTGCATTGCATTCAAAACCCAACATCGTGGATGGATAAACTTTATTGTTCATTAAAGGTGTTGCAGTGTTGTTCTGTTGAAAGACCGCATAGAACGGTGCCGCCAGTCACAACGGATGTTGTCTACAACGTCTCCGCTACATAACCAGCCACCAACTGATACCACTGCACAACCTGAAGCTGTTTTTCTACAAAACCTGATTACCCCCCATATATTTTTTTAAACATTATTAGAGCCGGGCGCATGGTGGCTGAATGGGTAGGAAATTGGCCTCACAGTCAGGATGTTCAGGGTTCAAATCTCCGTTGGGTATCTCTGTGTGGAGTTTGCATGTTCTCCCCGTGCGTGCGTGGGTTTTCTCCGGGTACTCTGGTTTCCTCCCACATTCCAAAAACATGCCTGTTTGGTTAATTGGCGACTCTAAATTGTCCATAGGTAGAATGTGAGTGTGAATGTTAGTTTGTCTATATGTGCCCTGCGATTGACTGGTGACCAATCCAGGGTGTACCCCGCCTCTCTCCCAAAGTCAGCTAGGATAGGCTCCAGCATATCCGCGACCCTAATGAGGATAAGCGGTATAGAAGATGAATGGATGGATTAATGAAATAATAACTAGTATTACCTAATAAGAGAGACACAATAAGAGAGTAAGACTCATACGTGTTAGCATTTGTAGAGTTCCTTGTTGTTCCTTTTACTTCCTGTTTCTGTACAGTACTTCCCGTGGTGGCCACTGTGCCATCCATGTAACATTACTGACACCTAGTGACCAATTTAGAAGACTACATATCACATCAATGTCTTTGAATGTGTCTTCTGAATGCCTTATATTTGTATTTTAGTTCATTTAGCAATTTTTAAGCTTGGAAATGCAACATTTAGGCAAAAAATGAGTACAATTTGCCTACTATGCATATATTGTACATTTTCTTATTAAAATGTAACCAGAAAACAGTGATGATTAATATATAAAGGAATGATAGAATGAAGTGGCAAAATTCTGTGTAAATTCTAAGCACAAAGTGGCGTGATTTACTGTAATCATGTTATGTACTAATTTACCTTTGACTGTATTTATTGTTTATTTTCATTTTTTTTAAAGCAAAATCTACAAGGTAGATTTAATTGAGTTATTAAAACGTGAAATGCCTTCATTTAGCTCTTTTAGCACAAACAACAAAACTACTGACCTCGAAACACCACTCCCTACATACTGCAAGTGTGAGTAGCCTTTACATCCGAGTCAAGCTTAATAGCCAAAACTACGAGGCTGCTTACTTGGCTACTGTTTCTGTAGCACACTATGGGCGTGTTTGGCCACCATGCTAATAGGCAGACTCCCCATTCAGTGCACTTCGAAGCGACACTGCTCTGCGATTAATTGCTCAAATAAACAGTTCAAAACACCAAATTTACATTTTTGGGGTTCGTAAAAACAAAGACGGGTAGTGTGATGAAAACATTGTGAATTTATAACATTGGTAAAAAATAAAAGTGACTGTGGCCAAAAGTGTAGTAGTATAGTAAGTATAAATAAAAGTAGTCCCACTGCTCAATAAATTTGAGTTTCATGAAAAAATAAATACAGTATTTCAGTAACTCAATTCAAATAGTGAAAGTCACATATTATGTAGATGCATTACACACAGCCTGATACATTCTAAGTGTTTATTGCTTTAAATTTTGATTATTATAAGTGACACCCATTGAAAACCCCAAATACAGCATCTCAGAAAATTGCAATATTGTGAAAAGGGTCAATATTAATGACACCTGGTGTCCCATTCTGATCTGCTAATTCACTGAAAAAATATAGTTGTAATCATCAAAATGAAAGGAAATAAACATTTGCAATATATCAGTCTGTGTGTAACGAATGTATATAATATACTGCACACGTTTCACTTTTGCAATGAAATTATTGAAATAAATCCATGTTATGGTCATATTCTGAATTTTTGAGCAGCTCCTGTATATCTTTACGCTACTTTTTTTCTTCTTATGACTACATTATATGCAACCTTCATTTCACATGTGGGTTCCCGGATCCTCGTTTGAGAATCCATGTCTTAACTCACCTGTGATCGAGAAATTTCCGCTGTGGCGGAATCTTCAACCTGGCCCCTATAGTAGAAATGTCCTTTTCCTAGGAAGCAAAGGTCAGGGAAACATTCGATCATGGTGACTTTGTCCAAATTCCTGCTGTGTGTGAAACACACACATGTTCTTACCACACAGCCAAGCGTGAATAAAGAGGACACCCACGGCAATGTTATATTTTAATCCATAAAGGGTGACTCCTCCCTGGAAAAGCCATAGAAAATGATTACACACAAAGCAAACCATTGACTACGACATACTTCATCACTAGTAGTACTACTATCACAAAAAGAAAAATAACGTCCGGTACTACAGTATTGTATTCTTATTTGGATGTGTCAGGTGGCCTTGCAGTGCTTGTGTACAACATGTTGTCTTCATTTCAGTGGTTAAGGTGGGGACTTGAAAGCAACAAGGTTACAATATCGCTACATCCCGTATGGACTTTCTGCTCATTACTGTTGTTAGAGGAAAACAAAACATGTCTTGTATTTTTCTCAGCAAAATGGCACAACATATCACTTGGATATCACACCCTGTTGCTTTTTATCTTGAACACACACACAGTCTAGTCGAAGGACATATCTCCCACTTAGACCTCTTTTCATCTCGAGCACATACACATGTGGCCTAGTTGAAGAACAGCTCCCTCCTGTGAGGGGCGTCAGCAGTTGCTATCTTTGCTCGAGGAGGCTGATACAAGAAAGTGTATTCCAAACAACACTCACCCCGCTCCCATTGGGGAGGGGAGTAAAAGGTATAATAAAAAGAGGAATATGCAAATCGGCAAGGAAAGCTGACGACGTCATCAAGCTTCCAGCATGCTGACATTGCAATCGCTTTGTATCCAGTCCAACTGAAGACTCAATTGTTAAACTTAACTATTGGAGCCAGCATCATTTCAATGGCTATTATGTTTTCGGATTTATCTGTATGACATACTTCCTTCATATATAATTATCAGTACAATAATTATCGTGCACGCCGATGATGTAATTCAAAGGTCACGTAACCTACCCCCGGCATGGTCAGCAGGTCTTTGGAAGTCACCCTGACGTGATTGACAAGCTTGTGAAGCTGGTTATTACCTTCAGTGTGGATCTGAAAGAGCTGAGACAGGTCCTTCTTATTGGAGAATGTGCACATGTAGATGTGGAGAAGGGTAATACTTACTTCCTGCATTGGCTGGATGAGTTTCAGGTCATAGACCATGAAACCATCCACACCTGCCTTTATCTCAAGCAACTTGAGTCTGAGAGGAAAACAGAAAATTCCTATTATTTGACATTGTCATTTCTATTTTCCCTGTCCCTATACTTGGCTGATTCCCTCTGACCAAGAATGACTTTAAATATTTCAGGATCTTCATGAGGAACCCGACAATAAAGGCCGTGTACCTGCTAACAGTAGCCATCACTCTCCTGTGGGAGTCGCTGTGGGGGTCTTCAGGAAGCAGGAGAGCGACCATACCTCCTGTTGCCAAAGCTGCTCGCCGATGACACGTCTGAACCAACAAGTCCATGTAGCTGCGCAGAAAACGCTTCTCCATGTTGACATATTTACTCCGATCGGGAAGCAGGAAGGCCCGTCTGTGGCCTGCATGACAAACCGTAAATATATGACTGAATACTACAATACCACTACAACATGAATACATGAATGAATATAAAGTATGAATATGGATAATGGGCATGAATGAATAAGTGTAGATGGATGGAATATGAGTAAAACTCACCAAGTTTGTTGACAAAAGAGGCCGAATAATCCCATAATCCACAGTTCAGTCCTGCTGAGTGTTCTCGCAGCTCGTAAAGAATCTCTTCCATTTCAAATGCCGCTAATACATTTTCTATTAAAACTGTGGCCTTGATGCTGCCCTGAGGAAGAAGCAGCTACACACACACACACACACGTGCAAATCAGTGATAATACAAGTGAAATACTGTCAATACATCCAATATATTAGGAACAAAACGTGCTGTCTAAAATGACTGAGTATAGTTAGTTATTGGTACACAATGTGGACTTTCCAAGAGGAATTACAGGTCAGGTTTAATAATTACAGAATATATAATATTAGCAACAGACCTTGTTTTGTGTCCAGACAAATATCTTGTTCCATAATCTGGCCTCCAAAAAGCTTTCCACCTAAAACACAAATAGAAGAAACACTTCAATTGACAATCTTACAATCTTTTTTGTGCGCTATAATTAAATAGAAGCTGGAAGAATGGAAGTACTATTTCAAATATAACATGGAAGAATTTGTGGCTAAGGGTCTCAGGTAATGTTTTCTGAATGTTTTACAGTGGAGGGGTAAAGTCGAAGCCCTTGCTGTCATCCCTGATATCCTATATGCGACATGACCTGTTACACATGTGCGTTCAACTTACTTTGGACAGGTAAAAAAACGGCCCACTCTTGCTTTCAAACAGAGTCTTCCCACAGTGAAACATCACAAGTCCAAAGTCAAAGAGAGGACCAGGAACCTCCTTCCCCTTCACCTAAAAATCCATGTAAGAACACACAAGATGACTGACTTTCTCTGTCTATTGTAGCCACTCACCAGTTTCAACTATGAACATTATCATCACTCATTACATTACAATGTTAAGGTACCATCATATTGTGTTCCACCATATTCCAAGCGCGTGGGCGAATCATGAGCACGGGAGCCTGAGATATGTGTGGAGCATCTGTTTCAAACATGGAAAGAGGTCAGTGGATAATACTGCATTTGTTTCTCCAAAAACACTTACCAGGAAAAGCATTGTGGACCGCCGTCAGGACGTTATGAATTCCTTTGATCTGATTGTAAAATGTCGGACAGTTGCCATCGTCAAAGTCAACCTGCAAAAAAATAAAAATCAAACGTTCTAATTGACTATTGGATTCATCCATCCATTTCTTTTGCTTATTCAGATGCGGGTTGCAAAGGCAGCAGTCTCAGTAGGGAAGGCCTGACTTCTCGGTCTCCAGCCCCCGGGCCTCGCCCCGGCTATGCATGCCTAGAGCACTTCAACAGGAGGCATCCAGGAGGCATATGGACTAGATTCCAGAGCCACCTCAACTGGTTCCTCTCGATGTGAAGTACTGTTTGTACTCCTGAGTTTCTCCTGGATGACCGAGCTCCTCACCCCATCTCAGAGTGAGTCCAGCCACCCTGCGGGGGACTCTCATATCAGCTGCTGGAACGCACAATCGTGTTCTTTTGGACCATAGATGAGTGTGGGAACATAGATCGACAGGTAAACCAAGAGCTTTGCCTTCAGACTCAACGCTCTCTTCACCATGACGGCCCAGAAACTGTTTGTAATGTTGGTGCTTTATTTATTGCTTTATTTTTACTGTATGTACAGTATATACTGTTTGTTGTCTGTGTAAAACAAATTGCCCCTCACGGATAATAAAGTTTACCGTGACAGTACAATGAGCACACAAGATCCACATATACTTTAAATTCTCCACCTGGGGCAAGACCTCACTCCCAACCCCAGTGGTACTGTAGGAGCCATACAATCCACCCTTTTCCACCTGAGAAGCATGGCCTCAGATTTGGAGGTACTGAGTCTCATCTCAGAAGCTTTACACTCAGCTGCAAACCGCCCCAGTAAACACTGAAGGTCACAGGCTACTGACGCCACGGGACTACATCTTCTGCAATAAGCATAGATGAGATCCCAAAGCCCCCAAACTAAACCCTCTCTGTGTCATAGCTGTGTCTAAAAATTCTTATAAGAAAATTATGCATAGCATTTTTGACAATGCCTTGGCGGAGGACAATGTTTACCAGGAACCGGCTAAACTTACTGCTGGCAATGCGAACCAGGCTCCTGATCCAGTTGTAAACAGACCAAATGGCACATACTCCATACTCAGCAAAACATATGCACGGAGTTACTCTTTGACACTTGCCGAGTTGAAGTCTCGTAAAATTGGGGTAATGGTACCTGTATTCCTTGTGCTGGGGACTGGAGAGCTTTCACAAAGCGCTGGGTGTCACAAGGAGCCAGATCACCAATATCCACATGTCGTCTTTGGAGCCGAGGAGGAACAGGGGACACTCTCCAACTTGTGTCGCTTCTGATGTTGCTGGTGCTCTCTAAGAAGTCTGGAAGGTCACCAGACAAGTCCAAGTCCGCCTTTCTGGATACTCGCAACCGCAAAATCTGAATGGAGAAAAGAACCATCACGGTGGGCAAACCCTCGCAGGAAGCGGCTGCCGAGTTGACTGTCCTATTCATTCCTAGTGTTCTCTCCTGGAACTTAGACATATATTTTAGCCAAATAAGGGCCATTGCAAAACAAAGTATCAATAATGCGTCTATAGTCCATTTCATAGGAGCAGATTCATTCACATGTTCAAAGATTCCACCTTTATCCTTTGTGATGGTCTGTGCCGGAGCTAGTGACGTGTCGGCAGCTCTTAGAGACGTCTCTTTGAAGTGTTTCCTTATTTATATTCAAGTATTGTCTACCTGATCCACGGCTTCATCAAACGTGGCGATGAGCTCACACAGGAAGTGCAAGCAGTTGGGGGTGAAAAGTCTTTCATACATTGCTTCTAGTCCTGCTGGAGGGGGGCAAATCTCCACCCTCTGTGCTTCCTGTCAACAAACAGTAAACAGAACACGCACTGGTCTCAGGTGTTTTCAAAACTTATATTATTACGATATATGTATGACATTTTAATCAATATCATCAAAAAAATACACTGTGCTATTTGAGCATGGTATGTATGTGATGCGTGCAATTTAGGACACCTCCTAAGTAGATCCGGCCCAAGGAGCAAAAAGAAAGAGAAAATGCGATACTTACGGACATACTGTCGATGGCTGAGTGGAAACGAACGATGGACTTTGGCTGGGAATGTGCTTTTGGAAGTGTTTGGACAGAGGAATGTTTGGACACAGCGGTAGGTTAAAGTCCACCTGAATTAAACGTCCCACACAGGAAAAGCCATATTCATAGTCACTTGGTTAATCAAGTCCTATTCACCATTTTTTAACATACGAGCATATCAACAGTGCATGTTGACATAAACACAACAACAGGTTCAATATGTCCCAGTTGAAGATGCTGGCCTTGACCACCAGGTTGATTCCAACTCCGACTGTGACGTCCCTGAAGTGACCACACGTGACATGACTTCCTGTCGGGGAGGAAGAGTACGACGGCCACATAAAACATAAGATTTCGAGATTAAAAGTTGCTATTTTACGAGAAAAGTTGCCATTTATTTTACGGGGGAAAATTACGTACCAGAGGGAAAATAAAGTATACTTTTTCAGGAAGGAGGGAAACTTTCCTCCTTCGTAGCTGCCTCAGGCAAGGAAGAAAGCTTTTATTTATAACTGGACAGCAAAACAAAACAGTTAGGCATAAACAGATTAGCATAGGCTAGCATCAGATCACCTGTACTATATAGTGCCCCGCCCCTGCCACATAAGGCCCCCGGTTTTTATAGCTGTCTCCGGCGATGCCTGTATGGCGTGTAAGGACTTTCTTTCTCGTAAAATTACAGCTTGTAACCTCCGAATCTTATATGTTTTTACCGTAGCCCTCCCCGTCGTACTAACACTCCGTCGTAGAGTCTGGAAAGACGAAACAACTTCTATTTCGCCCGGTTGGGCCAACCTACTCCACCATACTTGGTCCGGTAGATGGCGGTAATGTATCGATGAAGTCAGGTACCGCCCGCCGGGCATCGAAAAGAAGAAGAACTGCGATTCCACTTCCGGTTCCGCTTTTCACGCGACACCCTTGGCAGAGTTAGCAAACGTAGCGCATGTTTTCGGCCCCTGGATCCGCAATGGAAGGCAAAGCGCACGTTCAAGATGCCATTAAAAGCCAAGGAGAACTAGTTAGGAATATGAAGTCTGAGAAGGCGAGCAAAGAGCAGGTCAGCAATCTTTTCAATCTCTTTTTCATGTAACATTCCTAATCTGTGCTTTATTCTCATATAGTCATATTCTCTGTGCCTTACATACTACATAATTTTGGTGTTAGTGCCCATTTAGGGCTACCCTGCTACTGTACAGTCCATATTTCATACTAGGATTAGTTATTGTGTATGTGTGTGCATTAGGCTGGATGCTTTGATTGACTTGGTACATCTTATGTTCTGTCCTCCTCAACTGTGATGATGATGATGATGCTGCCTCATACACCGCCACCCAAGTGTTAGGGTTGCTTACCACTTTTCTCCTGTTCTTCCTGCCTGACCTTCATCAACATCACATGACCATCTGTGGGACATACTTGTTGCTTTAAAACTGTCCGCTGGCTGACATTCCCATTGGACGACTCCTCCACCTCGGCCATGTTTGCTCTGCGTACCTGCTGTGACTTGGTGGGCCTCTCACGCTCAAACTGTGTGCAATCTTGGCGTTCTTTCATGGGAATTACCGCTGCACAGGTATGCCTCACTTTCACTGTGTTTCTCATCTGACGCCATGTTGATGTCAAAAGCCATGTCCTTGTGTTTCTGACACTGCTTTGTCCATCATAGATTGACCAAGAAGTGGCCAAACTTCTGGAGTTGAAGGCACAGTTGGGAGGGGATGATGGAAAAAATCAGTTTGTCCTGAAAACAGCAAAGGTAAAAATGGGCACAGCGACGTAAAATATTTTTGCATCCCCAAAGCCTTTCCAATAGAAATGCTCAATATCAGCTTTCGTACCTTTTCTTACCCATATCTGATATCATAATCCCTCGCCACTCCGAAGTCCAGTTTGGTGGGCTTAGGATCTCGCCTCTGCTATTTGCAGACGATGTGGTCCTGATGGCCTCATTAGGCTGTGACCTTCAGCGTTTACTGGAGAAGTTTGCAGCTGAGTGTGAAGCTTCTGGGATGAGACTCAGCACCTCCAAATCCGAGGCCATGGTTCTCAGTCGGAAACGGGTGGACTGTACCCTCCGGGTTGGGAGTGAGGTCTTGCCTCAGGTGGAGGAGTTCAAGTATCTCGGGTTCTTGTTCACGAGTGAGGGACGGTTGGAACGTGAGGTCGACAGACTGATCGGTGCGGTGGCTGCAGTAATGCGGTCGCTGTACCGGACCGCCACAGGAAGGCAAAGCTCTCTGTTTACCGAACGATCTACGTTCCCACCCTCACCTACAGTCATGAGTTATGGGTCATGCTCGAAAGCACGAGATCGCGGGTGGCCGGAATCACCCTAAAAGATAGGGTGAGGAGCTCGGCCGTCCGGAAGGAGCTCAGAGTAGAGCCGCTGCTCCTTCACATCGAGAGAAGCCAGTGGCTCGGGCATTCAGTCCGGATGACTCCCGGGCGCTTCCCTTCCCTACTGGGATTGCTGCCCCTGCAACCGGGACCCGGATAAGTGGAGAAAAATTAAATACAATTTAGTATTCTACACTGGTTAGTAGTGGTCAGTAATGTTACATTAATGAGACAAAAGCCACTTCAGGAAGTACTGTACAGAACAGGATGTAAAAAAAGAACTCTCCCAATCCTAACTATATTCTTAACTATATATTATATTGGGTAATAGCTGTATAAAAGTTATTATTTCATGTCCAGAAGGCTTTATAAATGTTAAAACCTGTATTTAAAAGATCATAAACAGGGTTTTCCATGCTGTAAGTATGAAAAACTTGATTTATGAATAGGGAATACTACTTTGCGGAAATTCACTTGCCACGGTCAGTTTGTGCAAAATAAGAAAAACACTCCAATGTAAATCATAGAAAAAGTGCCATATTTCATTTAAACATTTTGTCTCTGCAAAATAGTCATTCAAAAAATCATGATCAATAGTTAACTGAAATAACATGTTCTTGGCTACCATAAACGAGAAATAGGAGTTAGTCCTACAAAGTTGAAGTTAGAGTTAATAACACAAACAATTGACTGGCGACCGGACCAGGGTGTACCGCGCCTCCCGCCCAAAGCCAGCTGGGATAGGCTCCAGCATACCCGCGACCCTAATGAGGATAAGCGGCATAGAAAATGGATGAAAGAATCCAATGAAACAGTGCTGGGGAAAAACACACATTGGAAAGCTGCACATTTCCATGTGACTCATGGGAATCCATTTAAGAAGTAAATGCAAAGCATGGAACTCTGGACTAATACAATCAGGGACAATATAACCTGGGATGTTTCAACACATCTCCTGTCGATAACTGTGTGTGAGTCGGCGTGATTCTTCCTGAGGTGTGATACCCACCCTCACTGCTCTTTCCAATCACAGCATATTGCATATTTAACAATCCAAAGATGAAACTGTCCAAGTGTGCTAGTGTCAGTCAGTGTCATCACTTGCATGCCGATATCATTATTGGCAGAAAAAAGGATATAAATATGAACTGATACATTTCATGTATTGATCCCACTTATATTAATTGTGGCCTCACTGCTGTATTTTGTATCGGGTTGTACAGCACACACATGAAGACATGGAAGCATGCCTGTTTTGATGGCAAGTTGAAGTTTGAATCTTTGTCTTTAGGGAACGAGAGACTACAACCCAAAGCAGATGGCAATAAGGGAAAAGGTTTTCAACATCATCATCAGCTGCTTCAAACGTCACGGCGCAGAAACCATCGACACTCCTGTTTTTGAACTGAAGGTTCAAAATCACGCAAAATGTTCTTGCTTTGGAAACTTGGATTGATTTGCCCTCGCTGGTCTGCAGGAGACCCTGACAGGGAAGTATGGAGAAGACTCCAAGCTCATCTACGACCTGAAAGACCAAGGAGGAGAGATGTTGTCCCTCAGATATGACCTTACCGTATCCTTCACGTCTTGCAGACGACCTCATCCTATCTCTTAGACAAGTACAGGAGTGCATTGAGTTCAGTTAAGACAAAAACAGTTAAAAGCTTGGCAAGTTTTTGTAGTTCATTTGTTGACTAACGCGCTAACCGTTGCTTTGCAAAAAACAGGTGATCCTGGGGGTATGGCGTTGCGAGTTTTGCTGTTTTGCCGTTCTGATTGTATGTCCATAAATAAATTAAAACGTAATTTATCTCCATGAACACCGGACTCACCGCAGAGCTAGTTACAGGGGAATTATACACTATGTGTGTCTCGCACACAGCCATATTGCTGTCACCACTGGAGTGTCGCGAACATCATTAGGGATAAAGTGGTATTGTAAAATCTACCCGGACATCATAGAAATGACGATAAAGCAATCTCTTTAAACAAACGAGGGACAACTTGATATGCATTACATACAATTTTGTGGCATCACTTTATCATGGTTATTGAAAAATAATTTATTGATGAATTATGCTGTTTTGTGGTTCAATATTAGTCAAAATATGTGCACATTCAAGTACTTTTTGCATCTTGTGTGTAGTACATATGTTTGCCTAAATGAAACATTTTCAAGCATAAAAAAGGCAAGGTAAAATCAAAAATATGGCGTTCAAAAGATGATGTGATGATATGTAGTATTCTATACTGGTCATTATGTGTAACGTTATGGTAATGTCGTGCACAGGCACCAGACTTGATTGCTTTTATTGCAGGTATAAGACGGGCTACTGTTGCGGCTGTAACCCACGCCAAGCTTCCATGGTCTTATTTCATTTGTGGAGGGTTCTAATACTGTTAAAATATATTTAGAAGGTTGTAAACAAGTTTTCTACTCTCTAAATGTGAAACTATTTCATTTATAAATAAGGAGCCCTACTTCACTAATCGCGGTTCGGTAAGGAACCAATTAACCACGATAAATGAGGGATTACTGTACATATGCTTTATTTGTACATCTGAAACGGTTTGCACGATGTATGCTAGATTATAGAAAGAAAACATAATTCACAGTAAATTGGTAATAATTGAAATGGGTGATAATACAGGTAAAGTAGCAGCACATCAGACATGTACCTTATTGTAGGTTATGTATGTTATTTCTTTTCACTCAAGCATTGAGATTTTGCACGCAGTTGCTCTGAGATGCAAAACAGAAACTTATTTATATACTGTATAATATTTATTACTAGTAAACCAATTCCATCTACTCTTGCATTATAAGATGCGGGTTTTTATATGTGTTATGTTTAAATGTGTTTTAATAAGTGCATGAGGCATTTTGAAGAAAGAAGGGGACGGTTCTGGACCTGCCTAATAATTATAATAACAGTCACTTTTACTGTAAATGTTGATCCAAATCGGAGGAGAATGTCAAAGCCATGCTAGCAGCGGGGTAGGAACGAGCTGTTTTCATGAACATATCAATCACTCGGGGAAAAGCGGGCATTTAAGCCCTTCCGGCCCGTTTGAAAGCGTGTTGGCCTTAATATCCTCCTTTCCAGGTGCCATTTGCTCGCTACCTGGCGATGAACAAGATCAGCAACATCAAACGCTACCACATTGCCAAGGTCTACCGCCGTGACAATCCTGCAATGACGCGCGGACGCTATCGAGAGTTTTACCAGTGTGTGAGTCATGGCTTCTTCAGTGAAATGCTAAACAAATGGTATTTTCCGTTGGGTGGACTCTTGAGTTGATGTGAGGAAAGCTCCATTCCAGCCATTAGAGATGCCGTCACAAGCGAAATATATTCACAAGTCGTGCAACATTCATGTGTATCTTTTTTTTAATTTTTTATGTATGATTTATTTAAGCTTTTTCAAATTTTTTTGAAATTTGAATTTTTTTTTTCAAATGTAAGAAGACAGTTTACATAGAGACGTGCAATATCCAGGGCAATTTACAATGTTAACAACTTTCAATGTACACACCTTACAAAGAAAAAACAAAACAAAAGGCCTAAAAAAGAGGCTGAGAAAAATTCAATTAATAGTAAGTAAATAACAATAATAATAAAAAATAAATAAATACAAAGGGGGGGCACAAACCAAAGGAAGTAAAGAAAAAAAACACAGAATATGTGCTACTAAAAGATTCACAATCATTATATAAACCACTTGTTCCCATTGAATACATGAGATAAAACACAACACAGCTATGGGGTCACTTCCAATGTCAGACATGACATGATCAGTAAATGGTAACCAGGCTTCAGAAAATTTGTGCCTTATTTTCTCCAGTTTCATGAAAGAGAGGGCATCTTTTACCCATTGAGAGTGGGTGGGTGGGTGAGGATCCCTCCAGCGCATCAGGAGAAATGTGAGAAAGGCTACCAGGTCGACAAAACAGGCTGGCAGGGAGTGATCCGCGGGAAGAATCCCAAAAAGAGCAGTCAGTGGGGACTGCCGAACTCTTGCATTGCAAACAACTGAAAGAGATTCAAAAATAGTGTCCCAAAATCTAGATAATGCAGGGCAAGTCTAAAACATGTGAGTGAGATTAGCTGGGCCCGATTTACATTTTACACAGTTAGGGTCGGTGCCAGGAAACATTCGGGCAAGCTTAGTCTTTGACCAGTGCACTCTGTGGACCACTTTACACAGATGATACAATGTCGAGCACAGTTCGAAGAAGAGTGGATGCGCCAAAGAGCAGACCTCCACTGTTCCTCATCAATCTCCACATCAAGTTCCTCAGACCAGGCCACACGAAGATGATCGGATGTTACATCGACAGAGGAAACCAATAGGCTGTATATTTTGGATATTGCAACTTTCAGAGGGGGCTTCATCTCCATAATAGTGTCCATGATGGTACTATCAGGAATGCCAAAGGAGCTAGGAAAGTTTCTACCTATGAAATTTCAGGCCTGTAGAAACCTAAAAAAGTGGATATTGGGCAGATTAAAATTTAAACTAATTGGGCAAAAGAAGCCAATACCCCCTCTACGTAAAAGTTTTTAACAGAGGCCAGTCCATGAACCCTCCATATAGCAAAAGTACCATCAGTAAGGGATGGGGGAAACAAAGGGTTCCAACGAAGAGGGGACAGAAGAGGTATTCCCTGAAATCCAAAATGTTCTTTGACTTGGGACCAGATTTTAAGACAGTTCTTAACAATAATGTTATTGGAATATGACATGCGTGATGATTTATTTTGGGTAGACACAAGAGGGATAATAGGGTACCGAGATCAGCCTGATCCCGTCAGATCTCAGAAGCAGAGCAGGGCCTGGTCAGTACTTGGATGGGAGACCTCAGAGGAACACCAGGTGCCACAGTGGGAGGAAGTAAGCTTTCCTTGTGTCCTTAGGCAAGGCACTTCACCCACATTGCCTGGTATGAAAGTGGTATGAGTGTCGGTGGTGGTCGGAGGGGCTGATGGCGCACACTGGCAGCCTCGCTTCTGTCAGTCTGCCCCAGGGCAGCTGTGGCTACAAAAGTGGCTTACCATCACCAAGTGTGGAGGGAATGAATAATGACCTCAGTGTAAGCGCTTTGAGAGTCTTTGTAAAGCGCATAACAAGTGTAAGGCATTATTATTATTATTATTATTACCAGAATCGCATGAGGTCTCCTCTATTGGCAGCCAAACTGACATGTTGTCATCAGTACAGCACCAAAATAACATTGTACGGATATTAGCAGCCCAGTAATAGAATAAAAAAATTTGGTAAGGCAATGTCTCCCTTTTCTCTATCCCTTTGCAATGTGTTCTTCCGTATTCTGGGAGGTTTTTTGTTCCATAAAAACTGTGTAATAGTGCTGTCTAATGATTGAAAAAACGTTTAGGAATAAATACTGGTATACTGGTAAAGATAAAGACATTTAGGTAATATATACATTTTGATGCAACTAATTCTACCTGCCAGAGAGAGAGGCAACATAGACCAACGGTGCAGGTCTTGAGATAACTGGTCGAGCAGTGGGTTGAAGTTGGTCATGGAAAGGTCTGAAAATTCCCTTGTTACGTGGATACCCAAGTATTTAATACTATGTGCAGATATTTTAAAAGGTAAGCTGGAAAGTGGGTAAGAAGTGGCAGCAGGCTTGACAGGAAGGAGTTCACTTTTGTTAAGGTTTCATTTATACCCTAAAATCTGCCCAAACTCCCTTAATAGAGTCAGAACTGGGGGCATGGAGATACTTGAATCAGGAACAGGTCGTCAGCATGTAAGGCCACTTTATGTACTGTGCCTCCCCTCAAGATGCCCTGCACAGCACTGGATCTGATGGCTGTTGCGAACAAGAGGGGGGACAGGGGGCAACCCTGTCGAGTTCCGCGGCCCAAAGAGAAATAGTCAGAATGATTGTTATTGGTGCGAACCCGTGCCATGGGAGAGGCATATAATAATTTGACCCATGATAAACTTACTGCCAAACCCTAAACGTTTCAGTGTGTAAAATAAGTAGGGCCATTCCACCCGATCAAAAGCCTTTTCGGCGACCATGGAGATGACTTTTTCGGGGGCGTCGGGGGTTGAGGGAGAGTACAAGACGTCCATAAAGCGCCTAATATCGTGGTATGAATGTCTGGACTTAATAAAGCCTGTCTGGTTGTGGTTTAATATGATGGGGATTATTGACTCCATTGGCTTTGCCAGCATTTTGGCCAAAACTTTAACATCTGCACACAGTAATGAGATGGGGCGGTAGTTGTTGCAAAAATGGGGATCCTTATCCTTCTTTAAAATAAAGGAGATAGTGGCCTGCCGCAAAGTCACTGGGAGAGACCCAGAGTCAGTGGATTCCTGCAGCATGTTGAGAATCTTTTCCCACTCTGCATACACAGCACAGCACTCCTGATTTCCCCAGCAGTGAAGGGCACATCTAGTGTAGCAGCTAAATTTGATTTGGAGCAACTGTAGGAATGGTAAGATGTGAAAAGAAAGTTTCATAAGAGTTGTCATCAGGCTGACAGTCGTGTAGAGAGAGGAATAAAAATCTCTAAATTTGTCATTGATGGTTGGGGGTTAATAGTAAGTGTATCATAGTCATAGATTTCAGTAATATGCTGAGCTGCCGTTGATTGCCGGATCTGGTGGGAAAGTATTTTATTGGGTTTCTCCCCAAACTCATACTAGCTGTGTCGAGATCTGGTCATTCATGTGTATCTTATGTATGTCGGTGCACACTTAGAATTCATTTGAGCAAAGGCAAATGGAATAAAGGGCACCTTTTGTATGTACCGGGCTGCAGGGTTTACCTGGCCGGTGTCATTCCCTGAAACAGATGCTGCTATTGTGGTCACAGCCCGTGCAGGCCAAATCATTGATGAATGATTGTTTGTTGCAGGATTTTGACATTGCAGGGCAGTTTGATAGCATGGTTCCCGATGCTGAGTGCCTGAGGATTGTTCACGAAATCCTCAGCCGGCTGGACCTCGGGGATTTTCGCATCAAGGTAGCATTTCATCGACAGTTGACAGTCCTCTTAGTCAGTCATCTCCATTGCCACCTGCTCCCATTCCAGGTCAACGACAGACGCATCCTGGATGGAATGTTTGCTGTGTGCGGTGTTCCAGACGACAAGTTCCGCACCATATGTTCCACAGTGGACAAACTGGACAAGGTATGTAGAGTGGCTTTTAGAAGGAAGAGCATAGTCATTTGGCTAATAAATGCCTCCAACAAACCATAAGCAGGGGAGAAAAGCCGAGGAGTTCTCTTTAGATGCAAAAGGTAAAAGTGCCCACGTGGGACTTTATCAATTTATAAATGTTATCCATTCAGAAGATTGCTCCCAAGAAAGGAATACTATCTGTGGTTTGGGTTTGTGGCTGCAGACATGGAGCAAGTGGTTGCATGCTGCAAAGTTTGTCATAATTGTATTCCAGCATATAAAAGCCTGAAGAAAAATCTTTTATCTTTTTTTACTTGCCTTTTTTGTTTTTTCAATGTGTTTCTATTCCACTTTTTGTAAGTGTGTCAAAAAAGATGAAAATTTGATGATTCCCGTTGTTTAGAGAAAAGCTGTCTGGCGAGGTCAGACTATGGCATCCTACTGTGAACAATAATACGCGTAATATGGAAGTGGCTGTGCACGAGGCAGGAATGGATCCGCGCATCAAGTGCTTGACACTAACTATAAACCTTGCATTACATCCCACCTCGGTGTTCCCAGCTGGAGTTGAACAGCTACTGCCAGGTTCATTTTCAAGCAGAATCTGTAGTAATTCTGCATTTGATCAAAGTTGCTTCAGATTTGCCAGATCAAAACACGGACCTGTCTGCACCATAAATAACAGAGACACTTTATTTACAATTGTTACATTTGGCTGAGTGCCAACTTTAAAAGCACCGGCGATCACCAATGGAAGTTAGTTATTGATACAAGTTATTCATTCAAGTTAGTGGCAGAAATTAAAATCAGGCGTATCAGTGACGATGTCTTGGAAGATGGGTACCTAATCCCCGACCAGCGACAGTGCCAAAAAAGCGGTTTGGACACACTCTTCCGTTGCCTGGCAACAGATCGCCTTTCCTGGCGACACTTTTGTGTCCAAAGTGTGTGTTCTTGTGGGTTGTGACCCATTGCAGAAATAAAATAAACAAAAACCCACCTTAAGGGGACAAATAGAGCAAAAAAGTTACAATGTAAGAAAAAGCTAAAATGTTGGTTGTCTTTGACAATATGTATTGTTATTTTTAATTCTAGATAAAGTACAGGGCAGCCCTGATGTAAATGTACAAAGATAGTGATCAGGCATTGTTCAGCACAGGGTTCAGACTATGGTTTGAATCCTATCAAGGTTAAATGGCAATATTAGACAATATCTAGAGATCTACATTTTTTCATTTTTACTTTTTGTTTCAATTTGGGTCATGCATGCAAATTTACAAACATTTCAAAATATACCTGCATTGTTTTGTGTCTCAGTTAAATAGAAAGCTCTGTCTGTCCAGTCCTATATTTGGTATACAATGTATGTTTGTTTTGTTAAAAGTAATGTTACAAATATCATCTTGTCCCGTTATCGTGAACCCAATATTGTGTACCATCTCAACTCGTATCGTGACGCCCTTGGTTTGTATTCAGCTGTAATGTTTTTCTTTCATGTTTTTTTTTTTTAAATCTCACTTAAATGTTCTTTTTAAAGAATGAATTATTTCTTTGTTTAGGTCGTGAATACCCCAAAACATATACACACTTTAAACAACTGTAGGTGTTTATTATACTGTAGTTTGTTGAATTTACAAAATGTAAATGCAATGTAAAGCAACGAAATCGCACACGTCCCAAAACAATGTTGTATTTGCGTATGTTCATTTTCAATGGTCGCAGATCACGTAGCGTGCCTTTAGGTACATTATTCTGTCAGATGACAAAATATTGTATCGTATAATCATTATAAATAAAATACATATATTTATATGTTTATTTTTAAATGTCCCTTTTTGTCATCCTTAATGTATTGACATGTTTTTGACATTGTGTTGCCGTTGCGGTGTACCAGCTGCCATGGGAAGATGTGAAGAGGGAGATGGTGAACGAAAAGGGCTTGTCAGAGGAAGCAGCAAACCAGATTGGGGAATACGTCAGCATGCAAGGTGAGAATACAAACACAAATATTGTCTCACTGCTGACTATCTCGTGCAGCTTTATCACTAGCTGAAAAGATACTTTCTTGTTTCTGGTACGTGTTCTGTCTTTATACTACATAGTACAGGTTCATTGCGTTCTCTACATGCTTATTCACGTTTTTATCGTCTTGTAGGTGGTATGGACTTAGCAGAGCGCCTCCTTCAGGATGAGAAAATGTCTCAGAGCAAGCAGGCTTCTGCAGGTCTGTCAGACATCAAGCTGCTCTTCAGCTACCTGCAACTGTTTCAGGTTACAGACAAGGTATGAAACAGTTCCAACACACACACGCACATGCACACACCTTTGGTGTAATCTTGTAATATTTGGTTGTCTCCAGGTGGTGTTTGACCTGAGTCTGGCTCGGGGCCTGGACTACTACACAGGAGTTATTTATGAAGCAGTGCTGTCTCAGGCCTCCACGGAGGTACAAAATGGCTGCCCCGCTGAGGAGAGTGTGAGCGTGGGCAGTGTCGCTGGAGGCGGACGCTACGACGGACTGGTGGGCATGTTTGCCCCCAATGGCAAGAAGGTACCGTGTGTGGGCGTCAGCATCGGCATTGAGAGAATCTTCTCCATCATGGAGCAAAAAGCCGAGGTGAGATCTTTGTCAAATGGTAATGTCTTAATAGTTGCTCACATTCCAAATCTTTTGTCCAGGCTTCAGAGGCCAAGATTCGCACGACCGAGGTGCAGGTGATGGTGGCGTCTGCTCAAAAGAACTTGATGGATGAGAGGCTCAAACTTGTCACTGAACTTTGGAACGCTGGAATCAAGGTGTGGCTTTTCTTAACATATCTCTTGGTCATGTTGCTGAAGACAGGAACGGCACTTACCGTATGACTTGTGTCATTGGCAACTTTTTACTAGCAAAATGAGCCATTTGGCTGCCTCTTCCACGAAAGAAAAGTAGCCTGCAACTGGGCCGCTCACGATTGTCTAGAAATTGATCGTTCAAAAGTTTGTAAGCTGTGCTTTTTACTGGAAGAGGAGGCAAAATGAGTCTTGATGGTAAAGGTTGGTAACCCTAGCTTGTTTCAATCACCGGTATCATCTGGAAAGTGTTGTTACTGATACCATTTGGATTTTATCAATACTTGCATCATGTTTTGTTTTATCATTACTGGTATCATCTGAATTATAATTGCTAGTATCAACTAAAAAAATCCTGTTATTACTTGGATTACCTGGATAGGCTTTGTATTATCTGCATTGTCTCATTACTGGTATTATCTGGATCGTTTATGGTGTGTTTGGGGGTGTACAGGCAGAGGTGATGTACAAGAAGAATCCCAAATTGCTGAGTCAGCTGCAGCACTGTGAGGAGACGGGGATCCCCCTGGTGGCCATCCTTGGAGAACAGGAGCTGAAAGACGGCGTTGTCAAGCTGCGGGACGTCACCACCAGAGAGGAGGTACGGCTGAGTCAGCAATTTTTTATTTTGTCCATATTGGATATATTATGTACTAAAAGTGCAAGTAAATGTAACAATTATTCTTTGTATTATTCAAACAAAAAAAACAATGGTTGCCATTTTTTTCTCGCAGAAATGCAAGTGAATAACTTTATAAACATTTATTTTTGTTACAAAGTCAGTAACTCAAGTTTATCATTTGACATCTTGGTAAAGAACCAGTGTCTATTATTCTCCAAACGCACGTATGAATATCAGAGAAAGATGATTTTGTAAATCAGTGGTGGAATAATATTGTGTTTCAATGCCATGCGTGTGTTTTGTGAGCTTTTTGCCTTCCTGGTGTCATACAATTATAGTTGCACATTACTTGTAATTCTGTTTATACTTTGATGTTTTAGTCACAGGACCAGCCAAACCATTACAAAATGCAACTTATTCTCTGGAAAATGTGAAATAAAAGTATCTTTCCCACGTTATTTTGCTTGTTTCCATCAGGTTGATATTTCCAGAGGCGATCTTGTTGACGAGATCAGGAGGAGGACCGCTGAGGACATCTGAGGACTTACTAGTTAAGCCACAAAGATGTTTGTTGCTGCATGAATCCATGAAGAATTAGGCCTGGCCATAACCCACGCGATGCTACAAACACATGGATATCTTTCATATTATGATGTTAAAGTAGACGCGGTATGGTTTACACACTTTATGTGTAATGTGTTATGATTTGTCATGTCATATTTGCACACGATCGTCAACAGAAACATTGGAGAAAGAAAAGTAAAGAATTGATTCCATACAATATATTTATTGTCTACCTGACCCTCAATTACTGACAATATATGCCAATAATAAAACATGTTAATTTGACCACTTTGTTATTTTAATTCTTACCAGGCATTTTCTTTTCCTAAATTATCTTTACTAATAACTTTTAATACTATCTATTAACCTTGTTATAGACGTTTGATTCTCCCATTGAGACTGAAGTGGTTGTAGCACCAAATGGCCACCAGGGGGCCCCAAATACTGACCTCATTACTTGACGTGCTGCAGTTCTCGTTCAGCCACGTGAGCGTAATGACGAGACAAGCATGCAGGACAAAGGATGAGAGTTCTCAGTGATGCAGTGATACAGATCAAAAATGGGTTTGAAAGATGGAAACATTGTTGGTTTACTAGCCAAACATGTAACCCAGAAGTGCTATGCGGTGTGGAACGAACAATTCCTCCTGCGTGGGAATCATATTCCATGATGTATCTAAATTGCGAAAACCTCAAACCCAGAAACATTCAATGTGTTTAAAATAACTTTTTCCTTGTGACAATCTGAGGCTTTGATGCCGAATGTCATGTACTTCTGAAATGCTTTTACCCTTCGTTATTTTACTACTCAACTTCATTTACCTTCCATAAAACAAGAAATTCAGTCTAATAGTGTGTGGTGCGTGAAAATACATCAAATAATTGAAAACAAGACGATTGAAAAGCAGGAAAAGCGTATTGTCAGTCTAGTGTACATTGGTTAAGCCCACTGGTCCCAATGCGGCAGACGGTCCAGGTTTTTGGTCGACGCCTTCGCCTCCAATGCAGCTGCAACGGAGCACAAGCCAGTGTCTTATTGTGCCGGTCCCAAGCCCGGATAAATACAGAGGGTTGTGTCAGGAAGGGCATCCGACGTAAAACTTTGCTAAACCACAACAAATGACTTCCATACCGGATCGGACGTGAGAGTGTCAGATAGCGTGATGAGCCTGAAGCTAGAAATCGAAGATGTGATGTTCAATGTTGTTAGTGGGTATGCTCCACAGGTAGGATGTGAGATGGAGGAGAAAGAGAAATTCTGGTCAGACCTGGATGAAGTGATGCAGAACATCCCCTGTAGTGAGAGAGTTGTCTTTGGTTTGGACTTCAATGGGCATGTTGGTGCAGGAAACAGAGATGATGAGGAGGTGATGGGCAAGTTTGGTATCCAGGAGAGGAACGCAGAAGGACAGATGGTGGTCGACTTTGCAAAAAGGATGGAAATGGCTGTAGTGAATACTTTCTACCAGAAGAGACAGGAACATAGGGTGACCTATAAGAGTGGAGGTAGGAGCACACAGGAGCAGAAGGACAAAAGCTCGCTTCATCTTGATTTTCAGTATGAGTACAGATCGTGAAAGCGGGGCCTCGCGATCCATTTGACTTTTTGGGTTTCAAGCAGGTGGTGTCAGAAAATTTACCACAGCGATAACTGGCTTGTGGCGGCCAAGTGTTCATAAGCATTTATCTTGTGTAGAAGGTGTAACCTGAAGGAGGTCAGTGACTGCAAAGCAGTGGTAGGTGAGAGTGTAGCCAGACAGCATAGGATGGTGGTGTGTAGGTTGACTCTAGTGGTGAGAAGGATGAAGAGGGTAAAGGCAGAGCAGAGGACAAAATGGTGGAAGCTGAAAAAGGAGGAGTGTTGCGTGACATTTAGGAAGGAGTTGAAAAAGGCTATGGGTGGCCAGGAAGTCCTTCCAGATGACTGGACAACTACAGCTACTGTGATCAGGGAGACAGGTAGGAGAGTACTTGGTGTGTCATCTGGAAGGAAAGTAGATAAGGAGACTTGGTGGTGGAATGAGGAGGTGCAGGAGTGTATACAGAGTAAGAGGTTAGCTAAGAAGAAGTGGGACACTGAGAGGACTGAAGAGAGTAGACAGGAGTACAGAGAGATGCAGCGTAAGGTGAAAGTAAAGGTGGCAAAGGCCAAACAAGGGGCTTATGATGACTTGTATGCTAGGTTGGACAGCAAGGAGGGAGAGAAAGATCTATACAGGTTGGCAAGGCAGAGGGACAGAGATGGGAAGGACGTGCAGCAGGTTAGGGTGATGAAGGATAAGGATGGAAGGGTATTGACAGGTGCCAGTAGTGTCATGGGAAGATGGAAAGAGTACTTTGAAGAGTTGATGAATGAGGAAAATGAGAGAGAACAAAGAGTAGAAGAGGTGACTGTTGTGGACCAGGAAGTAGCAAAGATTAGTAAGGAAGAAGTGAGGAGGGCATTGAAGAGGATGAAGAATGGAAAGGCACTCGGTCCTGATGATATACCTGTGGAGGTATGGAAGTGTCTAGGAGAGGTGGCAATAGAGTTCCTGACCGGGTTGTTTAACAAGATCTTAGATAATGAGAAGATGCCTAAGGAATGGAGGAGAAGTGTGCTGGTGCCCATTTTTAAGAACAAGGGAGATGTGCAGAGTTGTGGCAACTACAGAGGAATAAAGCTGATGAGCCATACAATGAAGTTATGGGAAAGAGTAGTTGAAGCTAGACTAAGGGCAAACGTGAGCATTTGTGAGCAGCAGTACGGTTTTATGCCAAAAAAGAGTACAACAGATGCAGTATTTGCTTTGAGGATGTTGATTGAGAAGTACAGGGAAGGTCAGAGGGAGCTGCATTGTGTTTTTGTAGATCTGGAGAAAGCTTATGACAGGGTGCCCAGAGAGGAACTGTGGTATTGTATGAGGAAGTCTGGAGTGGCAGAGAAGTATGTTAGAGCGGTGCAGGACATGTACGAGGACTGTAAGACAGTAGTGAGGTGTGCTGCAGGTGTGACAGAGGAGTTCCGAGTGAAGGTGGGACTCCATCAGGGATCAGCTCTGAGCCCCTTCTTGTTTGCTATGGTGATGGACAGGCTGACGGACGAGGTTAGACAGGAATCTCCATGGACTATGATGTTTGCAGATGACATTGTGATATGTAGTGAGAGCAGGGAACAGGTGGAGGAGAAGCTTGAGGGGTGGAGGTTTGCCCTGGAAAGGAGAGGAATGAAGGTCAGCCGCAGCAAGACGGAGTACATGTGTGTAAATGAGAGGGACCCAAGTGGAAGAGTGAGGTTACAGGGAGAAGAGATAAAGAAGGTGGAGGATTTTAAGTACTTAGGGTCAACAGTCCAGAGCAATGGAGAGTGTGGAAAAGAGGTGAAGAAGCGTGTGCAGGCAGGCTGGAATGGGTGGAGAAAAGTGTCGGGTGTGATGTGTGATAGAAGAGTTTCAGCTAAAATGAAAGGAAAGGTGTACAAAACTGTGGTGAGACCAGCGATGTTGTTTGGTTTAGAGACAGTGCCGCTGAGGAAAAGACAGGAGGCAGAGCTGGAGGTAGCAGAGATGAAGATGCTGAGGTTCTCTTTGGGTGTGACCAGGATGGACAGGATCAGGAATGAGCACATCAGAGGGACAGCACATGTTAGAGGTTTTGGAGATAAAGTCAGAGAGGCCAGACTGAGATGGTTCGGACATGTCCAGAGGAGAGATAGTGAATATATTGGTAGAAGGATGCTGAGTTTTGAATTGCCAGGCAGGAGGCTTAGAGGAAGACCAAAGAGGAGGTTTAAGGATGTAGTGAAAGAGGACATGAAGGTAGTTGGTGCAAGAGAAGAGGATACAGAAGACAGAGTTAGATGGAGGCAATTGATTCGCTGTGGCGACCCCTGAAGGGATAAGCCCAAAGGAAAAGAAGAAGTTGGCTAAGCAGGTATTTGCATTGTGTGTGTGAAAGACACTAGGCTAGGTGCTCTATGGTCTCTCTTTTTAGGCTGTCCTCAGCGATTTGCAATATGTTGCTTAGCCGCTAAATTCTGAATTACTCAACAATGTTCTACTGTTTAGTTATCAGGTTCCAAGAGGCCCCGAACAACAAAAGCAGTACAATTCTAGGGTTCTACCAGCACCGGGAACATCATCATGGGATCAAGGAGGTCCTGACAAGCTTGGAATGAAGCTGCATGTGCTGCTGCTGTTGGAATACTTTAGGGCGCCGAGACAACAGTCACGCTCACGAATGATGTAAGTTGTTAAAATAGAAAAAACAAGTTGCGGTTACTTTAGATGACCGCTTCATACAGTAATCTGTAAGGGGTGTAACGGCACGCTAAAATGTAATTTCGGTTCGGCTCCGTTTCTGGAGGTGCTTTTCTTTGAACAGTAATAAAAATGGTCAATTCAGCATTGTTGTCATTGTTTGGTTACTCAGCAGATGGTGTGGTAAATCCACATGTCAAATTCACAGGACTGTGCAGCACTGTAAGCGTGAGTTAATTACTGGCTAATTTTGCAGTACTTTCAGTAAACATGTAAAACTATAGGCGATGTATGCACAAGAAGACATTGTTATTCTGCAATTAAAACACTAAAATTACAGGTGTGAAATTACAGCAAAATATAGTAACTTTACTGTAATTAACTATAAAATCTCTGCTGTGAAATAAGTAATTTGCTGTGGCAACATTTCACAGCAGATTACTGTAATCTTACTATGGAAGTCATGCAATTATTAGCCAGTAATTTACTGTAAATGTGCAGTAAACTTTGTTTTACAGTGTTGACGTTGCCCTTCTTTTGTATGTTCCTTTGCAATCTAGATTTTATGCAACAGAGCGGGCTTTGTAATCTTGGTGGTGCACCCTATTCATGGTCTAAAGAGGGTTACATAGGTGGGCACCATTTAGATGAAGCGCTATGACGAAATGATGAATCAACAGTTTTCTGTTACGAGCCAGTTCTTCCTGCATTTCACATTTTTGTGTTCCCGCAATATTTAAATTTTGGTATTAGTATAAATTTGCATGTTGTTACTCACTGCAAACTGGAGCGTGTGCATACTCGACGAGAGACAGGTTCAGAACTTTTTTTCCCCTTTATAATGGACGTTCTTAGTAATGATGTTTTCCAAAAAACATATTTGAATGATGTGCACTCGTGAGAACAGAGAAAGTATTCGCTCTGATTTGACATAACTTCTAGTTATGTAGTATTGTGGCGGACAGTAGAGGACAGACCCCTCGGATCACATTCATGCTGGGTTGTGGGCCTGGATGTACTGGTGCCATATAGGAGTTTCCATTGATTCTCTTTTCTGCTTGGATAATGAAGACCTGCTTGAGACCAACACTGCTGAGAAAGTTATTCTGTTCAAGTTAAAGTGACTCTGTGTGTTCGAGGGCCCCCCGTCATGTGCTTTTCATTGGGCGTTCAGCGACAGTTTCAGGAAGAGCCGACGTCATTTGGTGGCGACTGTTCATTTGCTCTTCATTTGTATTCTGGTTTCCGCGAGACTCGTCTTCCTCCGACTCACAAGTCAGCCTTCTCCTACCCGCAGGTCCGTGGGTCCTACCAAGTTCCCGTGCGTGTAGAGGATGTGCCTAAAACTGCAGTTTTTACCCCGTTTGGGCTTTTTGAGTTTTTGTGCATGCCTTTTGGCCTGAAGGGTTACCTCAGACTTTTCAGAGGCTGCGTTGTTTGACCTCACTTTCATACTTTCCTTTGACTGAGGAGCATCTATCATACTTTGCGCAGGTTTTCCAGCATCCTGATACAGCCTAATAGTTTTAGGTCACCGTGTTTTGTCGCATTTTCCAAAGTGTAGGGGGTTGTCTGACGTCTCCCGTCCTGCATCAGATAAAGAGCTGCAGGAGTTTATAAGCATGACGATTTTTATTAACCAGGTGCTTTCTTGCGTGGCCCTCCTCCTGCAGCCTCCTTATGCAGCCTTGCGACAGAAGAACGATAACGACCCTCTTGACTGGACCCCAGAGTGTGTCCTGGGCTTCCAGCAGGTTAGGTCTGCTGTCGTGAACGCTTCTTACCCATCCCATCGCTGCAATTTTTACAATGGTGGATTGGAGCACCAGGTGGTTGGAGTCTGCTCCTCTGGCATTCACAACCTCTGCAGGTGTGGCTTGTGCGTCTTGGCATGCCGTCGGACATCACTTCTGACAGGGACCCTCAGTTTGTTCCGGACCGGTGGTTGGTTCTGGCCGTGTTTACAACCTACCATCCTTTGAGCTAACAGCTTGCGTGAAGGTTTCGATGGCAGCTTGACCATTTGCCTTTACTCACGCTCAGGTTGCGGTCAATTTTTGAGGACTGGAAAGCTACACCCACTGAGCCACTCAAGAGCCCAGTGTGGTGGAGACTAGACGACATACCTCTCACCCAGTCAGGCTGGGTTCGTGGTTGGTAGTTGGGGCATGTAAGTATTACACCATACAGGAGTTTTCAGTCATGGACATTTTTCAGGTGTCAGCGGTTGTATAATCCAACTGCCACAATACGTCTTTTTGCCCCCCCGTCATGAAGCAGGTAAAGCGGATGAGACATCACTTGAAACATAGCAATAGTATGTAAAGTGTATGTTATATACTGTAACTACATTTACACAGAGACACAACACATTTTTCCAAGCTTGTTAAAGGAACAATAATAAGGAACAACAGGAAAACAAGTCAAAACACTTTAGAACAATTCTTCAAATTAAAAGCATGCACAGACAAACCACAGAAAAGATGAAAACAGTTTCTTTTTTAGGAAAAAAAAGTTTTTTTTAGCAAGACTGCATGCCATTCAAGACTTGCTGAGCTGCTGCCTCCTGAGCTCTCTCCAGGGTGGTAGCAGCTGTGGGACCTGGTAAGACCACAACACGCCCTTTGAAGACAGTGGCTAGACCAGGGACACGCACTTTGTAGGTCAAGCAGATAAATCCATTTGGCCCTGCATAGCTCCAATAAAAGTCGAAGTGTGGCAGGCCCACGCCAATGGCTGAACACATCTTCTGAAGCAGTATCACTGCAGACACTGACAAGACAGACACGTCGGTTTTGGAGGCAATGGGTCCTCCCACTGCTCTGCAGAACTCAGGGGGCACGAACAGAGGGCGAACAGAAGGCGGGGCTAAGATGTGCGGGGACTTTACAATGTGGCATGGAGACTTCAGGGATGACGCCGCAGGACTTATGCGCTTTTGAGACGGGTGCACATCTGTGCATGGTTTAAACGAAGACATCCACTTGACAGAGATGTTTAGGCCAAACTGCTTCTGGAACGCTACAACATGAGCACAAGTATGCACAGCCACCTTCAAAACAAACATTCATTTTCTTTGCCTTTTGTGTCTGGCAGTGACCCCTGCAGTTTGTACTGTACAAATACATATTTTAATCCATTTCATACAATTCACTAATTTAATTTATAATGTCATTTCTGTTACATTGTACTGTTAAAATAGCACTACCGTAAAAATGTAAATCTTTATAGAGGTAAACTTGCTAAGGAAATCTTTCAGTCTAAACATTTGCAACCAGAAGTTTCCATACGGCTTTCTACAACTCCGAAATGAAATCTGACTAAACTTTTCCTGTTTCAGGTCAGTTAAGATTACCAAAATTATTTCTATGTAAATGTAGCAATTATGAGAACGTTTTTCATGACCTTCAAAAGGTAAAAGTTTACATACTGTATGTTTGAATATTTGGTAGCGTTGCCTTTAAACAGTATGACTCAAGAGAAGTGTTTCAGGTATCCTGGCACGAGCTCACAATAGTATGCCGGAGTGGTAACCCAATTCTGGTCTAGACTGGTTTAGCGGAGTCAAGTTTCGAGGCCGCCTTGCTTGCACATGCCTTTCCAAATATGCCAACCAATGTCCTATGGGATTGAGCTCATGGCTTTGTGATGGTCACTCCAAAAAATTGGATCACGAATGTACTTATGATCACTAGAATACCAGTGTTAATGGCAGAGCATTAACTAGCGCCCCAAATAGCTCTCATCAGCTAAGCCGGTAACTAGCAGCTCTCACCCTAAATTTTAGCTAGCAGTTCAAAGCAAAAAGAGATGGCCTGCATCTAAAAACACTTAGTTGGGACGCTGGTATGCCAAGTTACCACTGTTTAAATGACAATTAATACCTGCAGTGCGCTAAGAACTTCTCTCTCCTCCCAGAGTCATTGACCAGGTGCAGGCGAAGCGCACTTTTGACTTTTGCCTTGGATGCGCCTCACCAATGGGGGCGTGTTTTAGCCGCATTTGCAATTTTGTGCCAGGATGTCTTGGTCCGGGAGGTCCAGGGTCATAGTGCCTGAATATATGGTCACGTGAGCAGACCTCCACGGGCTGGTAATGCAAAAGTGGCCTGGGAGGAGATTACAAGTATAGTAAATCAGGTTTGCCTTGACGTACTGAGGACCATTGTCCAAAAAAAACAGCAAAAACGATTCAATGATGTCTGAAGCGCAAAACAAAAACTATCGGAACACGGAAGGCACACGGTGTGACAGCCAGTGTGACACTGAGCTCGGCGGGGGGCCATTACATCTACCACCCTCTCAGCTGTCAGTATTGAGGGTTTAGGTGGGGTTGAGGTTGGTATTACAGGTAAACATTATTTCCCCACTAATGAAGACACTTGTATTTAGTAACTTATATTTGCACCCCGTGTAATTTGAATATACAAAAACTATGCATAACGGGGATGAGCTGTGAAGCAACGAACCAAGCTGGTGGTCTGGCCCTTGTCACTTGTTTGCATGTAAGATGAACTTGTTTTACCCAGTTTATTATGATCATTTTTGCAATTCTCGGTTACACAATCAACGAGGTCAATACGTTACCATTAACAGTTTATTTACAACTAACATCCATATCAGATCCACTGGCTACCGAGAAGGAGGAGCGCGATCCGGGGACATAGGTGGTGGCCAGAAGGAAACGGCGCAACAGAGGCAGATGACAGTCAATATAGATGAAAATGTGCTCATTCAGATAGTAACTTTAAACAGTGTTTGTTGTGATTACTAATCGCATTAAAATGTGCCTGACGTTGTGTAAACCGGCCTGTGGTGTTTAGGTGAGGTGTGTGTGTGCACTATGCGCCAGTCAGCCAAATTACCACTAGAACGGCTGCGCGTCGCCTTATGCCAGGAATAGACTAGGTTGGAGCTCTCTCAGCGGTGAAGCCTTTTGGAAAAAATTATCACAGCGCCAGGCTGAATCAGTCGGCACCTCCCCCTGATGCGTCGCCACACCCATCAGGGCGCACCTCAGTCTACCAAATTGGCTGCGCACTGTTACACCGGGCAAAATTAGAGCCCTTTGTCCCAGCATGTTTGCAAACTTATTTGGCTATTTTATGTTGCGTTTGGATTAATGGCTTCTTTATGAAAGCGTGGTCTTTTCTTTAGCCATCATCTTCACAAGAGCTTTAGCTTTGGTTGGCTCACACATTTTGGACCAAAATATGTGCATCTCTGAGAAACAGAACCTGTCCTCTTCCTGATTGGTATGACGGCTGAACATACCCATGTTGTTTATAATTGTGGATAATCGTTTGAGCAGATAAGTGTGTACCTTCAAGCATCTGGAAACTGCACTCACAAGAAAGAACGACATTTTTGGAGCACATTTCTTTTCATGGCCGAGTTATTCTGATCTTCCCCTGACATCAGACAAGTGCTTTGAAGGTATGGATGTAAAATACCTGCACAGATGTGCCTGCAAGCTTCCACAGCCATGACATCGTCCTATACTATATAGTAGTCTTTGTGTATGTCAACTTTGAAGAAATAAAAAAAACTTTCAAAAATACTCCCGTACTTGCATTCAGGAAATAGAAATCATTTTGTTAATCCTAACTGACCTAAAACAGGAAAAGTAATAGAAAGTGGATGAGAAGATAGTGTAAAAAATGTCTAAATAACAATAATAATAATAATAATAATAATAATCGTCATTGTTTTCTCAGGGCATTCAATGAATTGCAAAAATGTTTCGCCTCTCATCCGAGCAGGCTTTATCCAGACAAGAGCTGTCCTATCTAGTCTGACTGGTGTGTGTTCCACCTGGTCTTTGGGCAAGAACTGATGAAGCCTTCTCAGATGAGAAGCAAAACGTTTTCTTAGACAACCTGAACAGTCCAGTTGCAATCAATAGTGTGAAAGATATTTTCACACGTATGTGTACTTCTCTACAGTCAGCATACTGTACACCAGGGGTCGGCAACCTGCGGCTGTAGAGCCGCATGCGGTTCTTCAGCCTCTTTGTTGCGGCTTCCTTTGCTAAGTGAAGTGTTTTTTGTTTTTTTAAACACCGAAGGAAATGAACGTTTTCGAATGAATTGTTGTTTAGAATGTAATATCTGACTCGCCACCAAGTCCGTGAATGCATTTAGACCGTCTTGTGACTGCTGACTGGATGAGCAAGGAAGGGGGAGGTCGGCTAGGTTAGAAGGTGAAAGAGTTTTGAGTGGAGTCTGAAACAAGTTACTGTGCAGTAAAATAAAACAAAGTAATTAAATGGAGCATAGCAATATGTTTTATAACAAAAAGTGCGCTGTAGCTATGTGCTCACAGCCTGTGACACGCTAATCGCTGAGATGAAGACTCCAGCGGGAGTTGACTGACCGTGCAATCCAAACTCTGAACTATGTGCTTTTACTTTTATGTCTGCAAATACACCGTGGTAAAGGTGGATGTTGGATATACGGCTCCATAGCTACAGTGGTAGTCCTCCCTCACCGTGCCCGGACTGCTCTGTCATGGTGTGGCTCTCTCGCATGCAAAGTGCCGCTCTAACCGCTGGCTGTTTTTTGGGGACAGTCAATAAACTACTTTTTTGTTGAAGGAAAACTCCAATACCAGTAAAACGACGTCAGGAAAAGTCTTGCCATTTTTCTCTTTGTCGTTTTGAGAAAATACATTTGGAAAGTCTCCAGATTTAGGGAGAAAATCGCCACGTTGGCAACACTGGGCTGTACATGAGATGGGAAGCCACTCAGTTAGTGAATACATGAAATATTCTTTCAGCAGAATATCAGAGCATTGATTCTCCTAATAAAAAACAGGAAATTATCCAAAAAATATAAGAATCTCTTTGCAAAGACAGGATCAATAGAATGTGTATTGGTGACAATTCAGTTCAGAAATAAACGGGATTGAGCAAACACCGACATGCAGATATGAACTCTGGCTTTTTTTTTTTTAAATCTTAAAATTGGCTAAATATTTTTTGTAATTTCACAAAAATCAGTTCATTGTTTAAATTAGCTCAGAGTTGGTAGACAAGTCTAGGTCTGTAAGCCGTACTTTTGTGGTACTAACGGGTAATATTACTAAAGATAACAATTTTTAAAAGTTTAGTGTTTTGCTGCAAGAGACAAAATGGCTTTTTTGATGGTATAGGTTGCCGACCCCTGCTCCATACAGTCGTCCCACTCTATATCACCGTTCGAATGTCGCTACCTCATGACGGATGTTCAAATAATCCATAAATGACTGCTGTTCCATGATTGGCTATGACTATAATTAGTCATGTGAGGTATTGTGGTCACTAAACATCAGTAATGTTATGAAATGAGATGTTCGATTACCTTTCACACGACATGGAGACCATCTACTGGGTTCTCCTTGCATTCCGTGTGGAAGTGGTAGGTTTTTGGCTACAGGGCTCCAATGTTAAAACCCATATTTAGAAAGTCATCAACAGATTTTCTATGCTCATAACCAGGAAAACTACGATTGAACCCTACCTACGGCGGTCAAACCCGGAACCATTAAACCGTGATACGCGAGGGATGACTGTATATTTACGCATATAAATTGAACATCAGTTGACTCACCTTCCACGAGCATCCTCTTTGCCATTGAAGCAGTATGATGAGAGGAGAAGACAACTTGAGCGGACACACCTTCTATGCCCGGTCCAGCCTTGAGAGAAAGTCTCTCCACCCCGTCTGTCAGCCCACACAGCACCTGATATGTGATCAATAGTTCATGCGTCACAAACAGGGGATGAAAAAGAAAATACAAAAGGGTGGAACCTCTGTTAGCATGTATTTTGGTTAAAGTAGAGAAGTTTTGCCGTGTTTGTGTACATTTTCTGGTTAGTGTACAGTATGGTGCATGTCGCGTCGTGTTGTTAAATACACTGCCTGACCGTCTGTTCGTAATGTACAGTATTTCTAAACAAAACATCCTTGTTAGCATTTTATTAGCTTGCTAAGACATGGAAACAGAAGTCAGCTCTGTCACCTGTCTATGATGTCATCAGCTGTTGACGCTGCAGTTCTTTGCCAACTAGCACAGTTACGCCACAAGTTTCAAAAATGTTGACACAAAACATGTTTTTTTTTTGTCTACATGCATAAAATTGTAAATACATATACATCCATATAAATGATTAATAAAAAGTGATCATTGAAACGGTGATTGTTGACAAAGACACAATGTGGCAGCAAGATCAAGACGTGTTACCATTATTATTATTTTTTTAATTTAATAGTATTTCTCACTTCAAGTCTGTTTTTGCAAAATAACCCAAAATGGAGCCCGAGAATGTTACAAGTGGCAACACTTTGATAAAGAAAGTGAGAAACTATTAAATTCATGTCTTGAGAGATAGAACTAGAGCTATATAAATATATATATTATATCATTGTATGCACATAAAAGTATTACAATGTGTTAACATTTTTGCAACAAACGTACTTGTTTAGCGCATGTTTCGGTTGGAGTTGGACCTTCTAGAACAGATTTTTGATGCCAACCAAGGGTCCACCTTAACATATGTCACATCTGACTATAACGATGGAAACGACTTATACTCTGGAAAAGGGTTCTTTGACTCATGACCGTGTCAGCTGACTTGACACTTTGCTTTGGCTTGGTGTCAAATCTGGAGAACATGAGACGTGCGGTACCTGAAGAAGCTCGTCTGGCTTGGTGCTGACTGGTAGATTTGTGACACAGAGGTGCCTCTTTTCGGTGCTCCGGCAGACACTGATATGCACGCCGGGCTCCAGCATGTGACCGTGTAGCTGCTGTATAGCATCTTTCGCTACATCCGTGGTGGCGTATTTGGCATAGGCGAATCCACGGTTTTGCCCGCTGAAGTTCATCATGAGGCGGAACTCCCACAGTGGTCCTACAGCACTGAAGAGGGGGATCAGAATGTCCTCGTAGGTGTCCCGCGGGATGTGGTTGATGAACACCTCACAGTTGGACCCTGGAGTAGGACCATTCCACACTGCCATGGAGACAAGAGAAAGCACTATAAAAGGAGACAGCACCCATGAAGGAATAGCCCCACAGTTACCTCTGGCTGGGATAAGGAGCACCAAGGAGCTATCAGGAGAGCAATACTAAGGCAAGCAGGAGGAAAGCATTCTGACCAGCACAAATGTACCTCCAGCACACCACTAATGCGCAGACTCCATGAGGTCTTCCCATCCAGCAATGCCTATGAATTCATATGTGTGATGGGAATCCTCACCCTCAGGTGGTCCTCCATACTTTCGCTGGCCGTTAACTTGGGTGAGCTTTGTGTTGCTTGTTCTCAGCCACTTTTGCAGAGCCTGCATGCGCGCAACGTTCAGCACCTGAAACAGAACCGACAGGAAACAATCAAAACCCACTTTGAAACATCTGTGGGTTGCCATAATCCTGCCCACTAACATGGCTGCCAGGCCTGCCCATGGTGTCACACGGAAGCAGCAACCTAGAAAGTAATCTGCGCTTGCGCTTTAATGTCTTTGGTTTTGAGTGTCAAGTGCTCCCAGGTGTGTGCCAGTCACAGGTGCACAACGACCGCCTGATTGGCACCTCCCTCTTGCATGCTACAACCTGTTTGGGTATTCTCCAGCGTGGGACGTACCAGAAACAAAAAATACAAATACAATCAGTCCTTGCTACATTGCTGCCTCACTATATCATGTTTTTTCAAAAAAGAATACATGATGGCCGTTTTGTGGTCCAAATTTTGAAAGACAAATCATCGTAGTATTCCGGTCACTGGGCATCAGTAATGTTATGAGAGGCGACGTTATATTTCACACTGCATAGATGCCATGGCTGAGATCAAATGACAAAAGGTTCTCCTCTCACTCCGTGTGGAAGTGGTAACTCTTTGACATCTTTATCCTTCTTCCCCACTCCATTTGAAAGACTCTCTTACGTTCAGAATAACCAAATTGGAGAGGCCAGCTAGCTTGCTATGCTAGCAGCGGCTGTCAGTTATGTCCCTGTAGCCTGCACAATGTGATGTAAACAAAAATAATAGGTGTGCACAAGTGGCAGTTAGAGTGTGGGACTATTTCATAAGCGGCGCAGAAAATGGACGGACGCAAAAGTCCAATATGAGATTCACTATTTGAAGCAAGAGAACGTCAAAGCGCCATCTCAACATACAAACCCTCTATTCCTTAAATCACAGTTATTAAAATTCACTGATCTAGTACATTTGCAAACAGCTACAATGCATAAAGCAAACAATAACTTGCTACAAGTTCTTGTTTCTTCTTAACAAGAGGGGGGAAATACGACCGCAGGGAAAAATGTAATTTAAAATATTTATGCATGTTCCTAAAAGATTATGACTGCTAAAAGCAACAGTGTCACAGCCAATAGAGAAAAGGAAGAATAATGCTGCGCATGTGAATGCAAAGGTAACACTTATTATTACACTAAGTATACCCTAATAGTCTTTTCATTTATATTGCAACCTTTCACAACTTTGACATATTAATCCATATCCTTTAAAAAAATAAAATCAATTGGAGTAAAGACTGTTTTCATTCTTCAAACATGTTTATTGTTTTCAAATCTCATTGTGGCCACTAGATGGCAGTGTTGGCGTGTTTTGCCGGGACCTTTTTCATTTATGACCTTTTTTTTCCTCGTTATAATAAAACAAATGTTTTCTTCCACTTGAATGATTCCTCAGAGTACTTAAAAGAGTTTCATACTGTTTTATGTGTGAAAAACTATAGTTGTAAAAGTATCAAAACGTGTTTGTGTTAACATTTTTGGCTTTCTGGAGCAGATGAATTGGATTTACATGATTTCTTATGAGAAAATCTCATTTGGTTAACGTCCGTTTCAAGTAGAGTCGGACGTTGTGGAAAGGATTAGTGACACTAAGCAAGGTTTCACTCTTCACTGGACTATGCAATGTGAGAAAAGTCCCATATTTCTTTTAAATAGCTTCTCAACAAAAGTCAATAAAAGATAATGAGCAATGAATCAGTTGTCGCAGGGAACCTGTGCAAACAACCTGCACCCGAAGACCCGTAGACCCGTATGGAACACAATCTCATACAAGTGCAACAAATGACTTGATGTGAATCGGCTGAGAAATGTGGACGTAGCAGCAGGTATTTACCTGAATTACAGGTAATACATGAATTTATCTTTGAGATGAATAAAGTATGTATATATCAATAAATACTTTTTACAAAAATGTGGGCATTTTATTAAAAAAATTGGAATATTTGTTCAGCAGAATGAGTGTAAAAACATTTTTGCTTGAACGTCCTGAATTAGGGTTCCCCCTAGCTCTGGGGCTGAGGTAACTGAGGTGGTCAAAAAGCTCCACGGTGGCAGGGCCCTCGGGGGTGGATGAGATCCGCCTGGAGTTTCTTAAGGTTCTGGATGCTGTGGGCGTGTCTTGGTTGACACGACTCTGCAGCATCGCAAAGACATCGGGGGCGGTGTCCCTACATTGGCAGACCGCGGTGGTGGTCCAACTATCGTCTTACCAGTCTTCCTGGTAAGGTCAATGCAGGGGTTCTGGAGAGGAGGATCTGCCGGACAGTCGGACTTAGGAGGAGCAGTGTGGTTTTCGTCCTGGTTGTGGAACTGTGGACCAGCTCTATACTGGGTCCTTGAGGGTGCCCAACCAGTTTACATGTGTTTTGTGGACTTGGAGAAGGCATTTGTCGGTGTTCCTCTGGGAATACTGTGGGGAGTAACCCGGTAAAATTGGGTACTGGACTACCCAATGCAGGCGCTTCGTTCCCTGAAGTTTTGTTAGATGTATGAACAGAATTTCAAAGTCACAACCAGGCCCTTGAGGGGATCCGATTTGGTGGCGGTGGGCTTGGGTCTCGGCTTTCTGCAGACGATGTGGTCCTGTTGGCTTCATCAAGCCGTGACCTTTTAACTCTTGCGGGATTTGTTTGCAGCTGGGTGTGAAGCAGCTCCGAGTCCAAGTCCATAGCCCTCAGCCGGAGAAGGGTGGGGTGCCCTCAACGGGTCGGGGATGAAGTCCTTCCCCAAGTGGAGGACTTTAAGTACCTCTGGGTCACGCGTGAGGGAAGCATGGAACACGAGATGGACTGATTGGTGCAGCGTCAGCCGTGATGCAGACTCTGCATTAGTCCGTTGTGGTGAAGAAGAAGCTGAGCTAAAAGGCAAAGCTCCTAATTTACTGGTCGATCAACGTTCCTACCCTCACCTATTACGTGAGCTTTGGGTGGTTTCCTCCGCTGGCTGGCTGGCCGCCCTAAGAAATTGGGTGAGAAGCACTGTCATCCCGGAGAGACTCGGAGTAGAACTACTGCTCCTCCAGAGGGACAGGAGCCAGAAGAGGTGACTCGCGCATCTGGTTAGGATGTCCTCTGGACGCCTTCCTGGGGAGGTGTTCAGGGCACGTGTGACCTGTAGGAGGCCTCGGGGAAGACCCAGGACACGTTGAAGAGACTATGTCTCTCAACTGGCCTGACAATGCCTTATGTATACAGCCAAGGCCAAAAACATCAGCTTCTTTGGCATGCCAACATTTTTGGCTAAGGCCGTAGTCACAAACTAAATGTTCACAAACTAAACAGAGACATGTGGACCATTCCTATGCTGCCAAAAGCTCAGTTTGCAGTTCTATGGTTATCATCACAAAGCATCCTAAATTCATTAGTGTTATATTTGATGAAGTCTCTGGTGTTGGCGTTGTAATTACAAATACAAAGTGCTCGTTTGTAAGTGAAGATCCACACTTAGGTGTTTGCCAGCACATAAATATAGCAGAGGCGGGGGGGAAGTCACTCATGTACAAGTCACAAGTAAGCACCAAGTCTTTACCTTCAAGTAACAAGCAAGTCCGAGTCAATCTTTATTAGAACCAAGCAAGTCAAGTCGAGTCACTGCTCTTTGTCTGTAAGTAGTGTCAAGTCATACATGTTTAAATTAGGCCAGTTTTACGGATTCAAAGTTTAAAAACAAAAGTTATAAACTTTTAGACTTTTTTGTATTACATATTTGACAACAAATATGTAATAATTTATTACATATTTGACAACAAATATGTAATAATTTATTACATATTTGACAACAACTCCTCCGTGAATCACCACCTTCTCGTGGTGGAGGGGTTTGAGTGCCCGAGTGATGCTGGGAGCTATGTTGTCGGGGGCTTTATGCCCCCGGTAGGGTCTCCCAAGGCAAACAGGTTATAGGTGACGGATCAGACTCAAAGTGATTCAGAAGACCCTAATGGGCTAGACGGCTAGACGTACTTGGACTCACTTCAACCCACAGTTTGGGTTCTGGAACCAAATTCCTTGAGAGGGGCTGGACCTTGTTCTGGAGTTTCTGCAGGGGAGAGGCGGCGAGCTCGGGTGGGCTTATTGTTAGCCCCCCGGCTTGGTGCCTCTGTGCTGGAGTCATCCCCAGTAAACGAGAGGGTTACTTCCCTACGCCTTAGGGCTGGGGAAAGGGTCCTGACTGTGGTTTGTGCAGACGCGCCAATCGGCAGTTCAGAGTACCCAGCCTTCTTGGAGTCTATCAGAGGGGTTCTGGAGAGCACCCCAGCTGGTGACTCCATAGTTCTGCTGGGAGACTTCAACGTCCATGTGGGCAATGACAGTGTGACTTGGAGGGGCGTGGTTGGGAGGAACGGCCTCCCTGACCTGAACCCGTGCGGTGTGTTGTTGCTGGACTTCTGTGCGAATTAGTTTGTCCATAACAAACACCATGTTCGAACATAAGGATGTCCATAAGTGCACTTGGCACCAGGACACCCTAGGTCGCAGGTCTATAAGCGACTTTGTGGTCGTATCATCAGACCTGCGTCCGCATGTTCTGGACACGCGGGTGAAGAGAGGGGCTGAGCTGTCAACTGACCACCACCTGGTGATGAGTTGGATTAGATGGCGGGGAAAGATGCCAGACAGATCTGGTAGACCCAAACGTATAGTGAGGGAACGTCTGGCAGAGTCTCCCGTTCATCGAGTCTTCAACTCTCATCTACGGCAGAGCTTCGCCTGCACCTCGAGGGAGGGATGGGATATTGAGTCCGAATGGGCTGTATTGTGTGCCTCCATTGCTGAGGCAGTCAGTCGTAGTTGCGGCCGCAAGGTGGTCAGTGCCAGTCGTGGCGGAAACCCCTTAACCCGATGGTGGAGACCGGGGGTTAGGGCTGCTGTCAAGCTAAAGGAGGAGTCCTAACAAGCATGGATGGCTTGCGGGACTCCCAAAGCAGCTGACAGGTACCGGCCGGCCAAGCGGCATGCGGCTTCGGCGGTGGTCGAGGCAAAAACTCGGGTGTGGGAGGAGTTTGGTGAGGGTATAGAGCACGAATTTCGGTCTGCCTCGAAGAGGAGAGTACCGGAGCGTCGTGGTGAAGAGAGAGCTGAGCTGGAATGGGAAGCTCTCTGTTTACCGATCGATCTACGTTCCCACCTTCACCTATGGTCATGAGTTATGGGTCATGACCGGAAGAATGAGATCGCAAATACAAGTGGCGGAAATGAGTTTCCTTCGTAGGGTGGCTGGACTCACCCTAAGAGATAGGCTGAGGAGCTCGGCCATCCGGGAGGAGCTCAGAGTAGAGCCGCTGCTCCTTCACACCGAGAGGAGCCAGTTGAGGTGGCTCGGGCATCTCGTCCGGATGAGTCCCGGGCGCCTCCCTGGTGAGGTGTTTCGGGCATGCCCGGCCGGGAGAAAGCCCCAGGGAAGACCTAGGACACGCTGGAGGGACTATGTCTCACGGCTGGCCTGGGAAGGCCTTGGTGTCCTCCCGGTGGAGCTGGAAGAGGTCGCTGGGGACCGGGAAGTCTGGATTTCCCTACTGAAGTTGCTGCCCCCGCGACCCGGATAAGCGGAAGAAAATAGAATGGAAAACGGATTGACAACAAACGACTTGTAGGGTCAAACCGAGCTGAGTTAAATAAAAAACAACAATAAATAAATGAAATAAAGAATAAAAAAATTAGTTGCCTGATAATTTAAGATTTTGAGATTAAAAATTGTAAAAGTTGTACATTTTGGGGGGAAAACGTCATAAGGTTTAAAGATTTAAATTTTAATACCCCGCCCCTCCACATACGGCCCCGGGTTCATAGCGGTCTCAGGCAATGCCTATAAAATAAAGTTACGTCTTTTATTCCTGTACAGTCAAGTTTTTACTCTTGTAATATGACAATCTTTTCTCGTGCTTATACAACATTGTCATCAATTTACGACCTAATTCTCGGGGTCGTGATGATTTTGATGCTTCATTTAACAGGCATTCACCGGGCAGCTATAAACACAGGGGACTTGTGTGACCCTGGACCTGGGTCAGAGGTTACCCTATGACTTTTTTCCCTCTGATTTGAGCAGGCTGGACTGCTACGTGATGAGAACAACACAACTTCAGCACTAACTGAGGCTCTTCAACAGGAAGAGGATGAATAAAAACTTTTCTGTTATGTTTGAGCCGTTTTACTGCCGTGTTACGGGCCCTGTTTGGAAACCTGGTATGTAAACAAACATTCGCTAAATCTTTCCGTGTCTTCCTTCCAGCTTATCCATGTTGTGTTGTGCCTGATTTCGCCAAAGTGAGCGCATGCGCAAAATAAAGCAGCCGAAAGCCAGCTTATTTAAAATACAGTCATATTTTGGATATTTGAAAAACACAACAACGCGTTGTTGACCAACCAAACCAAAAAAAGGCATTTCAAGTCTCAAGTCGAGTCTTTTTGGTACATTTGTCAAGCAAGTCACAAGTCCCAAAAGTTGCGACCCGAGTCAAGTCAATGCAGGACATTAAGTGTACTTTCCCGATCGACTGTCAATCTTGTAAAATTCTATTTGTCTCTTTTAACTGATGTCCGGCCCGAAAAGTGAGAAAAATTCATTGACAACAATTTGTCATTCATTGCTGCTTTTCAGCTCAGCACAACCACCTTTAAGGCGAGAAAACTACACCAAGGCCTCTAGTAGTACTACACAACTAGTATTCATATAGCCGTCAAACTTTTAGTGCGTACTATGACTAATATGAAATATTGCGGGACACGTGTGCAAGTTTTAGCGCGCACCAATTACGCAAGTTAGCACTTGGATGGGTGAAGGCAAACTTTCCAAACGAAACCAAAACGCCTCCTTGTGACGCGACAAGTGTTGTAAGTGAGAAGAAAATATATAATTATATGTGCGACAAGGGTGTATTCAACTTAATCGACAGAGTTAGAGACAAAAACGCTTTTCCGACTCGTACCTGTTTCCTTTCCATCCTATCCACTCGCCTTCCGCCCTTCAAGCTAGTGATGGGTGCTCCTGAACGATTCGTTCTTTTGGAACGAATCTTAAATTTGACTGGGAAGAGACGATTCGTTCAGTCGCGCGTGCGCATTTGCGTAACATCCCATCTGTTCTATAGTGGAATCAGCTCACCTGTTTAGAGTCTCCGGGTTTGAGTCGTTTGTTCATCACGTGACAGCCCCATAAGCCTAACCTATGCTGCATGAGCCGGAAAGAGAATTGATTAGTTCACCTCTCGAGTCTTCGGGTTTGAGTCGTTCGTTCCTCACGTGACAGCCCCACGTGTGACGCAAGCACGTTATGTTTCTAATTAAATGACTTCAGCTCGCCACTTGTATTTCAAGTGAAGGGGTTATCATTAGGTTCGTGTTTTAAACTAACATTAATCATTCAAATTGAAAATGGTATTTGCTTTTACTTTGTCAATGTTCTTTTTGACCAATCTCTTTTAATACAAATCAAGTCTGAGTAGGAAACACAATTATTAGACAGTCAAAATGAACTATGGTTTGCTTACTGATGGACAACACACATTTTGATAGTTTTATGATATATTATAACAAATAGACTTTTACTTTGGTATTTGACCGCGGTACCGATCGGAAAAGTGGTCACGTGGCAAACGAACGAACGACTCCCACCCGAAGACTCGAGAGATGAACCAATCAATTCTCTTTCCGGCTCATGCAGCATAGGTTAAGCTCACATGGCGCTGTCACGTGACGAACGAACGACTCGAAAAGGGACAGAGAGGTGAGTGATTCACAGACAAAATACCCAGGTGAACAATGAATTAATCTTTTCAGTTTCTTATAGCATTACGATTTTGTCTTGTTTGTAGTGTGATTAACGTTTTGTAAGCAGTAGATGTGATGGGGAAGAAACTTTTATATTTTGCAAAAATGAACGAAATGACTCTAAAAAAGATTCGTTCTTTTTACTGAACGGGACTCAAAGATCCGAGTCGGTAAAATGATCTGAACTTCCCATCACCACTTCAAGCCTAGTTTCACAGGGATAGTCTGACATGCAGAAAAAAGGCCTATTGAGGAATGAATGGAATCACTTTACCCTTCATTGAAGACTCTAGTTGGCAGAAATGGTGAGGGCTGGAGAGAGAGGCAGACGGGAGGGAACTTCCATCCATCCGTCCATTTTCTTGAAAGCAGTAGGGTTTCTTTCTCACCTCAAGTCTTTTTTTTGGATCACAGCCACAAAATAACCCAGCATGGAGCCAAATAAAGTTGCAAGTGCCAGCATTTTGCTGAAGGGGAAAACAATATTGAATTCAGAGATAGCTTTGGTGTCCATGTTGATCTCGCCGCTACATAGCCTCTTTGTCAACAATCACTTCTCACAAGAAGGTAAAAGGAACCTTGAGTATTACATACGGCCGCACGGTGGTCGAGTGGGTAGCACATTGGCCTCACAGTCAGGAGACCAGGGTTCAAATCTCCGTTGGGCTTCTCTGTGTGGAGTTTGCATGTTCTCCCCGTGCGTGCATGGGTTTTCTCCGGGCACTCCGGTTTCCCCCCACATTCCGGTGAAAGCAGAGCAAAAACCTAACTTGACCACATAGCCATCCATGATCGCACATCTTTGATGATCGCAACAAAGTTGCGCAACTACAGCCAGTCATGGAGCGCTGTGATCCAACAAGCAAAAGTACAAAGGAAGAGTCAGAAAACGCCTTCTTCTTGCCCTTTCGGCTCATCCCATCAGGGGTCGCCACAGCGAATCCTTTCTGCAAGGAAATTTCAATAGCATATAGCAATATTTCAATAGCAGTGCAATGCGACTAACCAGATGAATCACAGGTATTAATATATATTTTTATTGCTACATGGCAAACACGTTACCAGTATGTGCAGTAGATTCTCAGAAAACAAGCAAGATCCAGCATTCATGATATGCACGCTCTGAAGGATGTGCAATTGGAAAATTAGTTGAAAGGGGTGTGCTCAAAAAAAGTATCTTCTGCCATTGACATTACAAACACAAAACTATTTTTTACAATGTTTCTAGGATTTGGCAATCCTGTGAATCACTAAACTAATATTAATTTTGTATAAGTGCTTCACATCTGTGTGGCATGGACTCAACCAACTTCAGCTGTTATTCCACTCCACGATTCTTTAATAACATTCCACAATTCATCAACATTTCTTGGTTTTGCTTCAGAAACAGCATTATTGATGCCACCCATCTGGGGATTGGGCTGGCTACTCCTCAACATAACAACATAACAAGATTCTATTGGTTTACTAGTGTGTTTGGGGTGATTGTCTTGTTGAAACAGCCATTTCAAGGGCATGTCCTATTCAGCATAAGGCAACATGACCTCTTCAAGTATTCTGACATATGCAAACTGATCCATGATCCCAGCTATGGGATGAATGGGTCCAACACCATAGTAGGAGAAACACGCCCATATCATGATGCTTCACTGTCTTCACTGTGTACTAGGGCTTCAATTCAGAGTTTGGGGGTCGTCTCACAAACTGTCTGAGGCCCTTGGACCCAAAAAGAACAATTTTACTCTCATCAGTCCACAAAATATTCCTCCATTTCTCTTTCTTCGAACTGTCCCAGTACTTAAAGGTAACTCCAGACTGTCTTTGATCATCATGGAGCTGATCATTGGCTGAGCCTTTGCCATTCTGGTTATTCTTCAATCCATTTTGATATTTGTCTTCTGTTTTCTGCCATGTGTCTCTGGTTTTGCGTTCCGTTTTAAGGCACTGGAGATCCTTTTAGCTGAAACAGCAAAACGTTTTTTTGCACCTCTTCATAAATTTTGCCCTCTCCAATCAACGTTTAAATCAAAGTATGATGTTCTTCTGAACAATATCTGGAACAACCAATTTTCCTCAGGCTTTCAAAGAGAAATGATGTTCAACAAGTGCTGCCTTAAATAGGGTCACCTGATTCACACCTGATTTTTCACTACATTGATCGCTGATTGAACGCCACACTGGTATTTTTCGAACACCCCCTTTCAACTAATTGTCCAATTGCTTTACATATACTTTACATATACATATACATATACAGTACATATGCATGTGCATACAATGCTTGCTTTGGTTATCAGTCATGTTGTCAGAAATATAGCAGCGTTCATGTTATTTGGCTTTTTCTGTCATAATAAATGTTTGTAAAACATACAAGCGTGTATCAAAACATATTGCTTGTGTTTTATCAGACATCTGTTGTGTTGTTGCTTTAGGCTGTGGTGAGCGATGCTGCTATGCTACTATCAGGACCATCGTGTGTGTGTGTGTGTGTGTGTGTGTGTGTGTGCGTGTGTGTGTGTGTGAGTGTGCTCTCTAGCTGAGTGAACAAACATGTTCTTTTCAGTCAGTGGCTGCAAAGCTAATATTGATCAGTGGTCAACATGCATCAGTTCAAATGAAACGGTAGCGATGCAGCACCAATGTCAATATAACCTGCACACATTGACTCTTCATACTTACTATACTGTACTAGTCTAAAGTGCGGGCTGGGTTATTATTGGCCACTGGAACATTCTAAATATATAATTTAATAAGAAAACCAAAAAAACAGCATAATAGAGAAGCTGAAGTCATTTTACAAGATTAAAGTGAAACTACAAAGTGAAAAAAGTTACATAATGAGAAAAAACCTTTTTAGAAAGTCATTTTATCAGCTTAAAATTTAAATATTACGGGGAAAAAAATGCTACTTTTTTTAAGGTTGTAATAGAATCACAAACAAAAGAACATAACGTTGTCATTTTTGGAAAGTTAGGGAATAAAGTCAAAATATTATGGCAATAAAGCCCATATTACAAGAACATTTATGAGAAAAAGTTGACATTTTTCATATTTTAGTTTGAAAAAAAACCCCATCAGAAATGGGGGGGGGGAACTGTGATTTTACTAGAATAAAGTCAAAACATAATGAAAAAATTTGTAAATAGTCAAATTTTATGATAAAGAACTTTTTATATTATGATGAAAAATAATGTAATTTTAGTAGCATAGCGTTAAAATATTTCATAACTTTTAAAAATTGTAATATTGTGAGACACAAAACAAAATTAAATTGTCAACTTGGAAAATTTGTTTGGGGAAAAAATTACAGTATTATGACAATAAAGTCATAAAACAAGGGAAAGCAAAAGCAAAGTTCATACTAATAATCTGCTTTTTCACCTTCATCACAAAGATGAGATGCAGTTTTTTCTTGAAATATACCGTAGTGTTCAAAATAGTAACACGTGACTACCCAGATGAATCTGTTATTAGCATATTTTTATTGCTGGATGAATAACAGCTGGACGGCCCTGCGAGTTGGTTGAGTCCATGCCACACCGATGTCAAGCAGTTTGAAAAAAACTGTGCTCAGTATTAGTTTACTGCTATTTTTTGAACACACCCTTTTTAAGAACGTGCATATCATGAATTCTGGGAATTCTGGTTTGCTTTCTGAGAATCTAATATATAAATAGATGGATGGATGGATACTTTATTCTTCTCCAGGAGAAAGAGAAATGCATCTACTGGTAACTTGGTGCCATGTAGCACTACAAACATACGAATAACAGTGATTAATATGGTTAGTCGCATTGCTATTATTTTGAGGAAATACAAAAAAAAAAAAAAACGAGTGGGAAGAAAATACCGAATAAAAGGCAGGACGTGTGGAATGAGTTCCTTCAAGTGGACCTGGGTGTGTTGTCACAGCTGTGCTTGGGTGTGTTGGAGGGGATGATGATGGAAAAGTGATGAAGAGTGACAGCTGACAGATTGCTGACGCTTTCCCTTCGGGTCATGTCTCCACCATCTTTAAAAGCACATCTGTGCTGAAAAAGTCACATCATTGCAGAGATCATGTACACTTGAAATGTTCTATGTCTCAAGGATGTGTGTGTGTGTGTGCCCTTTGGCTGAAGATCTGCTGTTGCTAAAAGGTGTCAGCTGTTACCGGCAGGACAACATGAAACCTTTCATATCCTGCCATGAAAACTTCGATATAGTGCATATAGAAACAGTTGCAAGGCTCAGGAGATACAGCAGAGACAGCCACTTACCTATTTCAGGAGCTAATTAAATCCTGTGGCCATCTGGGTGTGTTTAATTTAGCCTGACACCAAATACAAACCTGCACATGGTGTGACCTGGATGGCATCACTATGTTGCCATGCACACGGTAGTCTTATAAAAAAAAAACATACAGTCTACCGTCAATCCGGACTATGATTCACTACGTGCCTGGGGCTGTACTAATCATGCGGCCTAAAAGAACTACATTTCCCATGATGCTTGCCGTGGAGCGCAGGCTCAGAAAGTAGTAGCGAAGTGGACGCTGATGTCCCACTTTGAATTATTGCTGTGACAAATCTTGATGATGCTGGAAACACCGAGAGTACGTAGGCTTGCAAGGTTTATAGTGTCCCATGTCACAACGTGAACACCTGCCAATATACGGTGTTGATACATTTTGCACTCTCATTTGATTGATTGCATTTATTTCAAACACACACAATGTTTGCTTGAAAAGGAGCAGGAAGAAGCAGAGCTGATTCCGGCCTACCCCCCCTACATCTCACATCAATTGCTAGTACACACATTCACATTTGCCAGCGGGGTATCAAAGTTCCCTGCTCTGTGGGAAACAATGTTCTGAATATTAATCGGTAATAGGTTATGAACTGCTTTAAACGTAAACTGTATACAGTTTTGCTAGATCATGTAATTTTAGAATTTTTGATTTGGAAAATAGCAGATTGGTGTGATCAAGATACCCCGCCTTATGAATTATTTGTAATGCCGTCTTTTGTAAATTAAATAACGACTCTATTGTGGTCTGGTAACTATTGCTAGATAGTTAAAATAGTATAGTTTAGTTAAAATAAATAGATTTTATTTGATATATACTTAATATGTGTTTTCCAGTTTAACTTATGGTCAACCATTAATCCCAAAAATGTTATTTCTGCAACATACTCAATTTTACCACCACTAACCTCTACCCACTTTTGCATCCTCAATGAATGATTTCCAAATATTATTACTTTGGTTTTATTTAAAATTAAAGATCATTTATACTGTCCATCCATTTTTTGATTTTACTCAATTCATTATTTACAATGTGGATGAGATCATGAAAACTGTTATTGCTGTAAAGTATATTTGTGTCATCTGCAAACATTTTACCAACTGAGAAACATTAAAAATGTCATTGGTGTACAAATTAAATAATTTGGGGCTCAATACAGACCCCTGGGGGACTCCACAAGCAATGCCAAGCCATCTGGAAGAAAACTCACCCATATGAACATACTGCACTCTATCGCTTAAATTACCTTTGACCCTTTTCCCAGCTACCCCACATATACCATGTTGTTCTAATTTTTTTTAGTAATATTTCATGATTTATTGTGTCAAATACCTTTTTAAGATCTATAAAAATACATATTTCATAGTTTTTATTGTCCAGTGCCTTGGAGAGCTCCTCAGTAGCATTGATGGTGGCCATTGAAGTAGATCTATTACTTCTAAAGCCATATTGACCTTCATTAAGTAGATCCTGCTTTTCTATGAATTTATTTAATTGCCTATCAAAAACTTTTCAAGGATTTTTGAACCCATGGGCCCTCTACAGGCGCCTGCCTCTGGCGTCGGGGAAGGCGATGGCCCGCGGCAGTTGTGGCTGGGGCGGCCTGGAGCTCCCGGGGTGTTGAATATGGCCCCTGCTTTGGGGGGTTGGGTGGCTTCTGGGCCCGGGGGCTCGGGGGTCGGTTGTCCTGCTTGCCCAAAGCTGACCGGCCCCCGGCGGGTGTTCCGGCGGTTGGCGACCGGGCCCCCTTTGTGGCCCTTGCTCGGCTGCCGAGTGGCGTCCGGCCGGGTCTCCCTTGCACCTCTTTGGAGTGAACTTGCGGTTGCCTCTTGGGGGAGCGGGGTCGGGGCTTCCCCTCTGTAGGGAGCTTGCTGGGGGGGCCGTGCTCCGGCGTCTTCCTAGTCGGACCCTCGCTTTTGGAGGGAGTGTGGTTTAGGATGGTGTTCACCAAGAACATCTCCTCATTCTCTGTTTCACTCTGATTTGCTGCACGTGTCATCTGGATGGTCATTGTTCAAGAGGTTCTGTTTTTCTCATTGTGTTTGTGCATGGGTGTCCTTGTCCCCCAGGCCTGGCATCGAGAGTCCTTGTTGGCTGCTGACAGGACGTACAGTATAATATTTACCTTTCGTGGTCCGCTGATGATAGGTATACCAATAGTGCTTTTCATCAGCAACAGTAGTTCTAGTTTGACTAGCATTGGAATTGTTTGTTGAACTGATATCAGGCATGAAGTTGACACAGTTGTCCGGCATCGAGTGGAAAACCTTTTGTTCACTGGTGTGTAGTCAAGTAGTAGAAAGTCAAAGGTAATGATTTTAGCCGCACTAATGACTAAACCGGCGAAGATTCCGTCAACACGGCAGGAAGTAGCGGATGCTTTTGCATGGTGGATGCGAGAGCGTAAAGCACGCGTCATCTAAAGACATTACCTCCACCGAGAGCCTTGCAGGCTCAATAAAAATGTCCTTTTTGCAGATGTGATTGTCCTGAAAGAGTCCCTGACTGCTTATCTGCCACTCCCAGATAGCAGAGAGTAATTGACTTCCATTGCAGATACTTCAGATAAACTCCTCTTCTGGGAACACAACAACAAGCAGGGGCACAGGCGGGAAGGAAAAGCTGTTGTGTGTGCGTTCTGTACTACCTTGCTCTGCGGTGGTAATCCCTTCCAAAAGGTGATTCCATTTTCCCAATAAGGAATCGTGTAAATCCAATGATTCCACTCCAGGTGCACTCAAATACGAATTCTGGTACAATATAGATGTACACATGGGCCACAAGCGTGGCCATGTTGCTACTTTGCTGTGAGTGTGTCGGGAATCCGATGCCGTTTCTCACCTCCTTTATCAAACCACAACCTTCGTTGGCCTCCCAGCACGTCTTTTGGCAGCCACACGCAATAAAAAGGGCACAAACAATGCGCCAATACTGCGTGGGGGCTTTGTTTCCATGGAATGGTGCAGTATGCAGCACACACATTGTGCATTTAGATATATATATATACAGTATACAGTATATATATATATATTAGTAGGACTACTAGTACATATGAATCATAACAAGTAGCAATACTAACAGGAGGTACAATCATGTACTCTTGGATGTACTCCTGTATGTACTCTGTGTGCGTTTGTATGTACTCCATGAATTCTGTATGTACACTTTATGTACTCCTGTATGTTGATTTGTATGTACTACACTATGTACTCCTACGGTATATGTACTACTGTATGTATTGTATGCACTCCTGTATGTAGTCTCGTATATAATCTAAAGATATTTACAGTATATGTACTTTTGTATTTACTATACGTACTCCTGCAGTATATATACTTCAATATGTACTGTATGGACTCCTGTACATAGTCTTGTATGTATTCTATGGACTCTTACAGTATATGCACTCCTACAGTATATGTACTACTGTATGTATTGTATCCACTCCTGTATGTAGTCTTGTATGTACTGTAATCTATCGACTCCTACAGTATATGCACTCTTGTATTTACTATATGTACTCCTACAGTATATGCACCCTTGTATTTACTATATGTACTCCTACAGTATATGTACTCTTGTATTTACTATATGTACTCCTACAGTATATGCACCCTTGTATTTACTATATGTACTCCTACAGTATATATACTCCTGTATATACTGTATGTACTCCTGTATGTACTCCTACAGTATATGCACTCCAGTATGTAGTCTTGCGTGTATTCTATGGACTCCTACAGTATATGTACTCTTGCCTGTACTTTAAGGATCTCTGTACATACTGTATGTACTCCTAGTATATGTACTCCCGTATGTGCCCTATGTACTCATACACACCAGGAGTGTACTCATTTATGCACTCTGTGTACTCCTGCATGTAGTCTAGCCCGTATGCGATACTGTACTGTATGTACTCGTGTTTGATCTCAGGTTGAATGACGATCCTGTGCGTGCAAAAAGACAAGGTGTCAAAAGACTCACACTTTTTATAGCATGCTCATGCTTTGATACCTTTTAAGACTGATGAACGTTCCTGAAGGCATCGTAGATCATTCCATTCCATCCATCTTGGGATCACTGCGGGGAGCTCCACGCGCTCGTCCAGTCGAGTGTCTATTATTTGTTGGAACAATGGTGTTGACCATCTGTCTCCTCAGAGACTCCGCTGTCATTAGCGGGACAGCTTGTTGGACGGCAGTCAGCACGTACTTTGCTTGATGGAACGACGTCTATGAATCGTGTACATATTCCCAGATCCACATACACGTGTACATGTCTCTTTAATTATCTATTCTTTTTTTTTTTAAAAACACACAAAACAAGCTGCGGGTCAGATATGGCCACGGTGCCACACATTGGACCCCCACGTTGGTGTGTTTGCTGTGCCTGGAAATTCTGGCCATGAAAGTATTGAACAGAATCGGTGACAACGGGCAGCCCTGGCGGAGTCCAACCCTCACTGGAAACGGGTCCGACTTATTGCCGGCAATGCGAACCAAACTCTGACACCGGTCATACAGGGAACAAACCGCCCGGATTAGGTGGTCCGATACCCCGTATTCCGGGAGCACTCCCCACAGTACTCCCCGAGGAACACGGTCGAATGCCTTCTCCAAGTCCACAAAACACTGGTTGGGCAAACTCCCATGCACCCTCAAGGACCCTGCCGAGAGTATAGACCTGGTCCACAGTTCCACGACCAGGACGGAAACCACACTGCTCCTCCTGAATCCGAGATTGGACTATTGGGGTCCCCCTTCTCCAGAACCCCTGAGGAGCCCTTACCTGGAAGGCTGAGGATAATTATTAATGATGATATCAATAATAATAATGTATTAATATTAGTAGTATTAATGTAATAACAATGGCAATAATAATAATTGTTATTATTGTTATCGTTATACAAGTCAGCACCGAAGTTTAAAAAAAAGTTTTTCAAAGAGAAAAATGGAAATGTTAAAATAATAATAATGATAATTACGATAATAACAATTATTATTATATTTTTTATTGTAATTATTGTTTATAATAACAATTAGCAATTGATAATATTAATTATCATAGTATAAGAATAATTATTATTATTGTTATGCAAATAAGCACCAAAGTGTTCAAATCAAAAAAGTAATAATGTAAGGAGAAAAAAATGCAAATGTTAAAATAAAAATAACAATACAAATTCCAAAAACAATAATAATGATATATTAGAATATAACAATTATAACAATTAGATACCATGTAATGATAATTATTATTATCATTATAAAAATTCATTCAGTCAAACAATAATAATAATAATTACAAAATAATTACAAGTAAGCAGCAAAGTTTTGAAAAAGGTTTTCAAAAAAGTCATAATGCAGAGAGAAGAAGTGTAAATGTTAAAATAACAACAATGACAATAACAGCAAAACATATTGTTGTTGTATAATATGTAATATAACAGTATAACATTTATAAAAGAATAACAATGACTATTTTACCATTGAATTTATGTAATTGTTGCATTTTTGAGAAGCTTTGTTGGGCCAATACAAGTAAAGTCCGGTTTCTCATGTCATGCCTAAGAATAATAACAATAAGCGTCTAATATACTGTATGTACAAAAAGGCATGCAAGAAGAAGAATAACAAAGACGACGGAAATAAAGCAGGAGGAAAGGAGACGTCAGGTCATAAAGTCTGCAAGGCGTCAAGAGGTGACGATGACGATGATGACGACGATGATGATGATGATGAAGGGCACCTCGTGAGCGGGAACATCAAGTCGCGGTTTTTCAGGTCTTCTGCGAGCACATGAACGTTCTCCCACGCCAATCCTCTTTCTGCATCTTTTTCCTCCCGGACTCAAAGGACGCGCAGACTGGGAGAAGAAGACCAGGAGCGCACCTCCGCGCTACTCGACCCGCGAACGCAGCGCGTCCGAGTCCAGCTCAACATGATTTCCTTTGCAACTCTGCTTGTTCTTTTCTCCTCCGGTAAGTGCAACAGTTCTGTACTTTGATGCTCACACCTTGGACTTAGTGCGTGCAGGAGATTCCTGTTTGAAATGATTGCAATCAATTAGTGGTATAAAAGTGACGTCATTGGGGTTTTCATGATGTGGAAGAGCTATTTCTTGGGAGTGTGGTGTGCAACGAAACCGTATAGGACCGGCAAGATGATATCACGCTGACAATCAAGATGGGAATATGTCAGCAGACCTTCATTTGCATCTGGTTGCACAGCAAGTAAAACAAAAGAGATGTTCAGCAAGCAGAGCCTACAAGACTGGACACCTTGCGGAATGTGACCATCAATCAAATGTCAAAATATCTATTTTGTTTCTATTCTTACAAAAAAAATGTCCTCAAAAATAACAAAGCAAAAAATCAAAGCGAAAAAAGTCGGCCGGGTTGGGATGAACGCATTAAAATTTCAGCACCTTTAATGAGTGCTGACTTTTACATTTACTGCTTGGTAATGGCCGTGGTCAGACACAAATATGCCGACAAGGCATTCCATATTCTACACCACATGACTTAGCGTTGTTGTAGTACCCTACGGTACCATGCGGTACTACAACAACGAGTATTGTTGTACGTACAGTGTGCTCCTGGCAGGGATGTCTGGTGTGTTTATAGCCAGCTTCTTTTTTCTTCTTTGCAGCACATTCTATTCATCCATCCATTTTCTACACCGCTTATCCTCATTAGGGTGGCGGGGATGCTGGAGCCTACCCCAGCTGACATTGGGCGGGAGGCGGGGTACACCCTGGACTGGTCGCCAGCCAATCGCAGGGCACATATAGACAAACAAAAACATACAACCAGTCACACTCACATTCATACTTATGGACAATTTAAAGTCACCAATTAACCTAACATGCATGTTTTTGGTATGTGGGAGGAAACCGGAGTACCCGGGGAAAACCCACACACGCACGGGGAGAACATGCAAACTCCACACAAACTGCCCAACGGAGATTTGAACCCTGAACCTCCTGACTGTGAGGCCAACATGCTACCCACTCATCCACCGTGCGGCCACATTCTATTCAATTGATAATAATAAAACATAAGGAAAAAACAGTAGCAAAAGTTGTGAAAAGTAAAAAGGTGTAATGTAAGAAGTCAAAGTTACTATAACTAAAACATGACTGCTACTACTACTAATGTTTAGTACCTTAAAAAGAGTCACCTGGACCTCATAGCGGATTTCCCTTTCACTCCACTAGACTTTGAAAACGGTCATAAAATCAGGGGTAGTATAAAAAGTGGTGTGACAAGGAATTCCACAGCTGTATGTATTTTGTATCGCAGATACATGTCTTTATTCAAATGCTCATGGAGAAAAGAAATAGAAAGTAAAAAGCAAAATAGTATCGTAACTTTGATATCGAGAGGAGGATCAGGTGCGGCAGTCACCGTGACAGATTTTTGCTTCGGGAGCAAAGTGAGAAAAAGTACACACTTTCATGTATTTATCTCATGTAAGAACCAAAAGGCGCCACGACAGCAGGGAAAAAGTATACACTCGGCTGGACTAGTAAAAGTTGCTTGGTCGGAGTAATGAGCGTCAAATCCTCACGGATGGAGAGTACCAAAGCAGTAAAAATATCCAACCATGGCAATGACAGTGAGGAATCTGGCAACGTCCTGCCGCAGCCACAAAGCCTGTCAGGCCCGCCAGTTAGCGACTAAATGCAGGGGTTGCTCCGCTCCATGTCTGGGAAGGAAGGAGGGACACCAAAAACTGAAAATGACAGCAATCATCTTGGACTATAACAAAAATAACAACTAAGTCAAAAAGACTTTTAAGAAGACGTGCAAGAGGACGGGGTTGCAAAACGCGGTGCGTGCCGGTGTGCCTCGGGGCTCCGCCCTGCACCGGAAGTGCGGCAGTACGAACACAAGAAAGACAAAAGAAAACAAACAGAAACAACGAGACGAAATAAGCCTGTTGTGATCAGTGTGCAAAATATGTAGTATTAGCAGTCATGTAGTAAAGCATAGTATTAGCAGTCATGTAGTAAAGCATAGTATTAGCAGTCATGTAGTAAAGCATAAAATACACGTTTATGAGTGATGTGATGTAGTAAAGCATAGTAATAGTAGTCATGTAGTAAAGCATATTAATAGTAGTCATGTAGTAAAGCATAGTAATAGTAGTCATGTAGTAAAGCATA